>JANSTW010110221.1:0-17458 GCA_027564275.1 Diadocidia ferruginosa | reverse complement strand
GCATTCTTTAAAAAAAAATTAAAAAATTGATAGTTTTAATTACCTATTAACTTAAATTTTTACATAAAGTTTACAATATATATATTTATTTTGTTCTCATTTAAAGGAATATATTTTTATCATAAAAATTATTCTATCGATAAAAAATACAACTTTAATTTCAATCTTGAGTTTGTGTAATATATTATATTCTTTAAAGTTATTTTTAATTTTTCGATTATACTTAAAGTTCAAAAATTTAATTAATTAAAAAAATTTGAAATTATTGTCCAACCATCAATAAATCAATTAATTTTGGAGTTTTTTAATTTGCATATCTTCCCATTATTTAATTTGACAATAATAAAATTATAAAACTAATACAAACTTCATCAAAAACTTGACAATGGTTGTAGGGTGGAATATATAAATGAAGAGTAATTGCAGACTCCGAGTGGCTAGGATTTTCCATCCGATGCAATCCAATTTTATCTTAATATTTAATTTTAAAATTTTTAGGCATTAAATAAAATCATAGTATACGTCGTATGAACAAATTAAAATAATTAATTCATCTACATCATAAAACGTAAAAAAGCGAATAAATCAATGTATTGTAACAAGTTTATAATACAAATAGATTTTCGTAACTATTACTGTTAATAATATTTCTACCACAAAGTATTATAAATTAAAAGTGCTAAACTTTTTTACAAAAAAATTTTCAATTATTTGTGAATTTTTCCGTTCTATTCGCATAGTAACAAAAGATATCAATTGTCTTTTAACACCTGATTGCTAGAAAAATATTCCCTTATTTTTTTTATAAAACGAACCACTAATATAAGTTACAGCATTTGTTGAAAACTCATCAGCACCAATTTGAATCATTGGATTGTCATCATTACTCTTGTCTTTATCATCATTATTTTGCTTATAAAATAGTTGATTATTTGCCTTATTAGGCCACGCATATTGAGTTTCAAGTAAACTCCCATGCAAGACTTTTACAAAACAATGCGAATTTGTGTGATCATGAATACTAAAAATTTTTTATAACAAAATAAACGATATTAATAATTAATAACTATTGAAAAATATAACGTTTTAATTCAAACTTTCATTATTGTACAACATTAACAGATTAGTAAAAACAAAATTAGGCATTTTCAACATTTTTTAAATACAATTGAAAATAAAAACAAAAATTTTAATTATAAGTACTCTTATAATTTTAAAAGCGTTCTACTTAAAAATTTTTTTAATCAAACATAATAATTAATTGGTTTAAAATTTTATTTTAGTAAAAATTGACAAAATGTTATGCATTTTTTTATACTATAAAAGTTTGAAGTAAAAAAATAATATTGTAGCATCTTTTAAAATTTAAAAAAAATGAAAACTTCATTGATTTCCAGAATTTTGGATTTTAAAGTACAAACCTGCTTGCCATACCAGGACCCCAGCAAAGAATCATTAAATTGTATTTGCCATTGCCAATATCAACAAGATTGCGGGTGTATCTAAAACCAAACCCCCAATGAACGGGAAAAAAATATTTTGAATGAGATATTGGTTTTTTATGTTCTTAGTAACTTTTAAGCTTCTAATTTCTCTACTTCTCTTCTAATATCAATTACATACTTTCTATTATAGTAGTTTTTTTATAATGAACATATGCTAAAAACTATTTTAAAAGCTTTAAAACATCTTCTTTAAAGATATTCGTTTAAATTTATTATAGCTTTAAATATAAAACAAAAACATAATTGTGAGGATCGAAGTGTGCATATTTAAACCAGTCATTGGGACTTGATTTATAATTTTCTAATAATATTCTTATAGACTCCGTATTGATGTTATTTTCTCCATCAAAAATTTCTCTTATATCATTTATTAATTTTTCCATACCTAAATTAATAAATAATTAAAGTTAAAAAAGTTACAAAATATCAGTTAAGAAAATTAAGCTTTTTATCTTTTATGATTGCATTCTAACCAAAGTTCAAAATTGAAGTTTAGTTTTTAAATGAACTTTAAAACAATTGTTAAAAAATTTAAAAAAAAATACTTAAAGTTGTAAAAATTTATTTTAGTTCAATTACAAAATATTGAACTTTAATCATTAACTAGCTTACTTTTGTCATAAATGGGTAATAAACACCAAGCCTATAATTTTTATCTTACTATTACTATATTGCGCAAGTACAAAATATTCTACGTGAAAGCTTGTGCAATATATAATACGTTAAAAAATAAATTACGTTAATGAATTAAATTCAATTAAAAACAATTTTTAAGAAAGTTAAAAAAATCACGTACCAAAACTCCTCGTGAATAAAAGAGAGTAAACATAAAAACCGTTATCATTACATAACCATAATCAACCAAAACTTTTCCGTTAAACAATACACAAGTAATTAAAAATTAATATCAATTAATAATTTACAAATATTTTAAATTTTTGGCTGAAGTTAAAAAATAATTTCCACTAAACATTTCCTAGAAAAAATTGCTATTAAAGTTTTTTAGGTAAAGGAATACATTCAAATTATTATTTTGTTCTTATAGTTAACATGTATTTTGCAATAACATATTACTAAAATTATATGTATAAAAAACTAAGCATGAAATTACGGGATTAAAATATTGAAATAAATGTATGACTTATTAAAAATAATTTTAATGCTCCAGAATAGAATTGACATGGTTTTGTCATATCATTTTTGTAACTATATTTATAACATTTAAAAAGGAATGTGTTTTATTGTGTTTCTACTAATAGTTTTTAAAGTTTCTTTAACAACAATTAATTTCATAAATTACATTACAAACAACTTCTTCTTTATTGCCTTACGTCATATTTTCATTGAATAATTCTTCTGTATTTGCATCGTGCATTTTAATTAAGCCCAAAGACTGTTGTAAAAGTCTATCAATATCAAAAAAATCTTCCATCTTACTTTTGCTAAAAAAATCAAATACAATTTATTTTAAAAAACAAAAATTGAATAAAAACATGAAGGTTATAAAAAAGTTACTAATAAAATTTAAATATAGTAACACACATTCTAATATCCAAAGAAAAATATTCTAAGAAAAATATAGAAACAACATTAATAAAACTAAATGATAAAACAATTAAAATTGCAAAAAAACCTAATTATGTCACGTTTTAACATTGGTAATCTTCCATAACATCGATTTAATACTTCGTTAAGTTTATATGCATCCCGCGCTTTCTTTAAGTCTAAAAATACTGGTTTATATTCATCAGCATTAACACTGTCACCAGTAGATGAAGCAAGCAAAACAGTCTGAATTTGATACAATGGTGGTAAAATTAATGGTGTTCGTTCTATTAATGGCGCATGATTCTCATTCTACAAACAAATTAATGTAAAGAAAAAACACATTTAGAATAGTAAACCTTAAAGGTCACATGTATATCAACAGTAATTGGTGCTAGAGTCTCTGAATCAACAGTGACAAGAAAACGAGTTTCGGTAGCAATCGTCCACAAAAATCGTAATGGTTGCAAGTAAGTACGATTATCAAGAAGCGAGTGAGGAAATATAGGAAATACTGATATCAATAAACTTGCAAGAGCCATATTTGATCTCGATAATGAAAGCCTAATACAATTTTTTTTTTATTTTTAACATTGCCTTTTCTTAGAATTAATACCTTCCATTACCCAAGCAAAGTAAACCAATGGCCATATTAGAAGTTACGTAAAGACTATGTATTGACGCTTCTTTGTTTAAAGTTGATGCATTTGATGCAGATGTACCAGTAGTTGTATTATCTGAACGCTTTAAATTCCGAATTTTACGAAGAATTTGTAATGTTAATAAATCACCACTTCCAGCCATTACCTATAAGGCTTAAATATAAGTAAATAACCTAAAAATTAAAACAAACCAAAGCCAGTGAAATTGCAATAATGTTAACGCACGCGTTAATACAATTCTTTCCAGCTGCTAGACTTAAACGTCGATAAGCACTTGAACCATTTTCTTCCCATTCCGTTGCGGTAATTAAAAATTCAACTTCAACTCGAGTGTAAAAGTTTTGCTTAAAAAAATATTGTATGTCGCAGACAAAATTAAATTTGTCTAGTACAAACAGCTTTAGTCTAGTTCAAATTAATTTAGCCTAGTTTAAATAATATAAAAATACACCAAAATGATTTAATTATGGATATTTTATAAAAAAAAAGTAAAACTGAATTAGATAACTTTTTTTAATAGAAATTATCTCTTCTCAAAACGTATAAATCATTGACAAGTAAATACGTTATAAAAAAATTTTTGAATAAGTTCTTCGTTTACAAATTAATTCTTTAATCGCACTAAGAAAAACCAATTTTGACTTCAAACTATGTATTAAACAAAAACTTTTAAACAACTTCGTTTCAAAAAATTTCATACTATTGTTTGTTTAACACTCAATTCAGACGTAGAAGAGAATCGTAACGCCATTGCCATGCAAGCACCAGCCGCACAATAAAAATAAGCCTAAAATTTTAATTTATAAAAAAATTTACTTTAAAATTTTACGTATTATTTTTATAATAAACTATAATTTGAATACGACAACATCTAGAAAAAATAAAATTAATTAAATACTACTTGAGCAACACAACTAATGTCTATAAAAGACATCCACCAAAGTTCCTTTCCAGAATTGTTTACAAAGTGATTAACATATTTCCGAACAACTTCAGGTATCTGATTTTCTAAAAATTTCATCGACGATTCAATTTGATCAAAATTAATTAAACATTTTGATAATACACGAAGCATCAACACATCAGGGCTAAAAACATTAAAACCTTCGTCCTTTAATTGCAATCTTAAAACAAACCGTATTTTCTCAATTGCAAAAAGCGTATTAGGAATTGTAAGTAAATCACTAATAGACTTATCATTAGTTCGTAAATACATTAACCCCAATGCAATGCAAGCTGCTGGTGATGTCAGATGAATATTAACATGAGGCATCTGGCGAATATGACTTGATGTTGAATTTAATCGTTCGTTTACATCGCCGAAAAAATTATAAATAGACAAAACAGCAAATATTTGCATATATCAACATTATAAATTCGATTAATTGAAAAAAAACCAAATATACAAAAAAATTATTAAGACTTTCTATAAAGGAAACATATTTTAACTTAGTGATAACTTTAAAAAAATGCTGTAATATTATAATAGTCAAAAAGAACAAAAAATTTAAATATATTACCCAATCCACTTGTTCCATCAGCTGATGCAGTTGTACCATCAGCATAGCGACGAATTGGAGCCAAACCACTATTAACAAATGTATCCATAAAGCAAGAACCTACGTTATTTAAAGTACAAGACAAAATGCGATCATAATGAACAAAACAAAGTCGACGCTCACCACCATTCATTAATTTTACAAGTCGATCTGTCAAAGATAAATGACAATTTGCAATGGGAGGTTCTGTATTTGCCATAATTTTACCTTTGCCTGAAAAACATTTCTTTATATCACTAGATGTATAAAAAATATAAATTTGGAAAAAAAACACGTAAATCATAGAAATAATTACATCAAAATAAAAATGTTAACAAACCTAAATTAATAAGTCCAACAGCAAAACCAGCAGCCAACACAAACGAATAACGTTCTGTACCGCCCTGATCTGAGTCAAAAGTTTCTCTAGACATTTGATTAATTAACTGGCTAGAAAGATATTGATTCATTGACTCGGCAAATAAGTAACCTAAGCCAACTACTGCTGCCGTTTGTACTACCATTTCAAAACGAAATTCACATAAGGTCGGTTGCATTAAAAAAGGAAGATGTGTCGTCAAAAGCTTATAAACCTAGAATATACAACAAATTTAAATAATATAAAAAATCTCTAATTCGTAATAAAATAAGCAATAAATTATAATATCAGTTATAAGTTAAATAAATTTTTAAACATTAAAAAAACCAAAATTATTTACATGTACATCGCTAGTACCACGAAACGCTACTGCTCGACCAAGTGTCACAGCCATTGTCTTAAATTTCTCTGACTTTTCTACATATTTGTGAATGTCATGTTCTGGTACTGAAATAATATGTCCAGTAAGACCAGCTGCAAAAAGAAAACCAGCTTGTACTGGAGGAATATCTCGATGTGCTTGCAAGTTCATACATAACCAATTCCAATCAAACACAACTTTAGTAGAATTAGGTTGACAAGATTCTTGTTTAATTTTTAAAAGTTCTTCTTCAAAAAGTGCTTCATATTTAGCATCAGCGTAACCATCTGTTGTAAGCAACGAGTGGTCTGCAGTTGTAATTAATAAACCTAATAAAACAAAAGATTAAGTGTTTCTTTATTTAGAAATAAATCTTATTTTAAAAAAAAAATAAAAAATTTAAAAGTATTAGTACAATTTTAAATAAATTTTAAAACGCTTTTTTAAACCGAATTGTAAGCGACTTAAAGGTTCTACCGCTTATCATAAATTAAAATTTTAAAACTCTTTTAGAAAGTATTATAAAACTTTGTCGTTTCCGCCCAGACACTGTCATAGTACCAACAGATGACGTTGTTTCGGCACTCATACGTCGTTGACAACGTCTCAAAGATTGTCTTAAGGACGTACTTCCAGTTACAAAGCGTTTTTGGCGACGCCAACTTATGTCCTCATCTTTAACTGCTCCATCATTATTATCATTCTCAAAATAATTGTTGCAAAGTGAATTTGTCGAAGCAAAACCTGATGACGGCAGTCGAAGCCAATCCAACTTTTTTTTTTCAGCAGTAGATGAAAATTTCCCAGCAGCACTACGTTTGCTCTTTAGATTTCTGTGTAAACAATGCCGAGTAAAACTATCAAACCCAAGAACAGCTAAACCATGTGCCACACCATTATAGAAACTGGCCCATTCAAGCAAATTCTTCTAAAAATTAAATCCAATTAAGGTAAAAAATTAAAAAAACAATAAATGCTAAAAAAAACTACCGTATTTGCCTCCATTATTGGATAATCCATTTGCATTCCGCTTGGTGTAACCTTTCCATTAAAGCAAATTGGATTTACTACAAAAGGTTCATTAGAAATAGGCCTTATAGTCGCAAAATTCAGTAATGCTTGTCCAAAAGGTCGAGTTACCGTTTTTAACGCTGTAGTCATCAGAAATTGAATTTGTTGGTCGCGCAGCTCTTGTTGAAGATTACTTTCATGCTAAAAAAATTAATACTTAAAATAAAAAATTTAAAATTTAGGAATTACTTCAAGCTTAGAAGGAATTAGTACAGACTTCGACGAATCAAGCATTTGTGTAACATTATGCAATCGATTGTCGCCCCACCTTTGTAAACAATACTTTTTGCGTTCGGATGCCAAAGTTTCTGCAGATGATTCTCTATAACCAATATGTACGTAAAATTGTTATTATTGAATATTGAAACACATCGTTCGTTTTTTTATTAAACATAAAGACATTTAAATTTTTAAATATAATTACAAAAACACTTATTATTTAAAAATAAATAATTTAAAAAATACATACCGTAACCTAGATGCATAAACAAAATTGCATTTTGAATGGAACTTTTTCATAAATAAATCATCCAACACTTCTAACCTTTGCTGTCGTTCCGCCTTTTGCGAAAAATATCGTCCTTGTTGATTTTTACGCAAATCTTTACCAAAAAAATTGTAGACATTACTAGAATAAAACTTCTGTTGTTGAGGAGTTTCAAATTGATCAATAGGTGCTGTATTAACTGTCGTACAGTTTCTCAAACTAGATATTTCAGACGTTGGTTTTAAGGTTGACTCAGACTTCGTAGCGCCTTCCGGTGATAAAAATTCTAATAACGGAATAGATAAGTCTTCTAACCAATCAAGACAAAACTCCACAGAACATTCCATAGAATTTGATTTGCCAAAAGAAAGTAATTTTTCTGTCTCTACTGTATTAATTGGAGTACTAGTACAACGTAATCTTCGTTGTTGATTCAGTGCATACTGCAGAAGATTATTGCTATTCGTGGAACGCCTAAACCCTTAGCGCTCAAAACTCATGTCACTGTTAATGTACTACAATTAGTTCTAAACAATATACTCTCTATAAAGCTTTTAAAAATTTTTTACTTAAAAAAGTATTATTATATTAAAAGTATTATTAGTAGTAAAATAACATAAAATTACAAAAAAATAAATAAAAATAAAATAATTTTAAAAAAATCAACAAAAAACCGATTGCAGTATTTAGGAAGCATGTCTGCAGAAGAAATTAAAGTACTCATCGATGTTGTAATAGGAAGGTTAACTCCAGTTCGTATATTAAACACAGAGTCAGTACCGTCTCCACAAAAAGCACCACCACTAGCCATTAACGAAGCAGCACGAGACATCTAAATAATTTAAAAATAATAACTATTTAAAAAAATTCTTAAATAATTTATAAAAAACCTTAATTATGATACTTAATTTTCACGTAGTTTTACTTCAAATGAAATTTAAAAAACCTACAGAATTAGCCACCATTGAACGTGTTTGCATTGAGTGTCGACGAATTGGTGTAATCTTAGATGCGACAGCAGTCATAAAACTGTTATTATCCAATCCTCCACCACTTAGACCAGTATAACAGCTAGTAAAACTAGATTGATTTGTCAAGGGCGAAACTGTAGTCATTAAACAACTGTCTGTAACTGAAGCACCTAGAAAATTATTCAAAAATTTAACGGACACATAAAAGTATTAAAAATATGCTTTATTATATTTTTTTTAATCTTTTTTCAAACAAAGAAAACAAAACTTCTTAAAATAGACCTTAAAATAAAGTATGAATATTATTAAAAACGCTAAGTGTGATAAAGTAACGTTTTCTATACAAAAAAATGATTGGAAGTTTTTATGTTGCAAAAAAAACATTACCCTCTGATAAAAATTTTGCATTAAAAAAGTTTGGAGACAAAAACGATTGTCTAAGAGCAACATTTCGTGCTGGAGAATCAATTGAAAGATTAAAAAAACCACGCGCATCCATCCACATTTCATTCTTAGCACTAGTTTTTTCTTCACGCGAGCAATGACGCATAGAAAAAACAGAGATTGTATTTGTTTCAAAATTGTAGCCATAAACAAGCTCACGTTTTTCCAACAAATCATATCGACAAGCGTTTGGCAAAAGTGCGATTCGATGATTGCGAAATGCATAATAGCATTGCACGTCATCTGTAAATCAAAAAGCTAAATAATGACTAGATTGGCTGTTAAATTTCTGGAAATATAATTGTAGCATTAGCTAGCCCAAATTATTTAATTTTAAATCATCAATTATTTTGTATTATATTATTCATTTTATAATCTTAAATTTTATTCTTCATCCTTTTAACTATTTTATCGATTAAGATTTTGAGTAATTTTGTAACAATAATTACATAAAGCAATAAAGCGCAAACAGTAATAAAAATTAAATTCAACAAATAAAAAACATTAAAAATATGTTATGCAAAGTAGTCTCTACAAAAAACAACCATTTTTATCAAGCATATTAATCCCACGCAGATACCACCATTTGTGTAAAAAAATTACTGCACATTTCTTAACGGTTTTTATAATCTTTGGGCCAGCTTTCATAATTTTTTGCTTTAAAAAACAATATAGTTACAGGAAAATATTGCAAAATAATTGTTTCCCATAGAGGCTAATTTGGATAATATAATTTTAATGTTATTCCATTAGTGAAATTCAAATAAGCTTTTAATTTTTACTAGATTTCTAAGAATTTAATGATCAACCTAACAAATACACAATAAAATATTTTTAAATATAAATATTATTTAAAAAAAAAACCTTTAAACATGCTCACAACTGGAAAAAATTCATTGTATGGATGAGTTAGAGAAAATAATTGAGCAGAATCAGGCTGTCTAAAGTGAGTTAAATAATTTTTTCATAAAAAGAACACTTATTTTCTAAAAAGTTTTAAAGCAAGGCTTACGCTTCACATGAATCTGAAAAACAATCTCTTTCAAGTAAAAGGCCAAAACTACAACGGTGTGCTCTGCAAATTTTAAACGGAAGTGAAAGCATACAAAGTTCATCGTGTTCCAATTCATGAAAATCAATTCGCCATTCTCCAATTAAACACAAATGTACTTCACCTTCAGTTGACTTTTTCGACTTGAATTTGGCATAAACTGCCTGCAATAATATTCTTTTAAATTACAAAAAAAAAATACCAAAATTAATAGAAAAAAAACATTGGAACTGTTTATAGCATTTTAATGCTTATTAACGTATTAGTACAAATTCATAAAAAATTAAAACCTTTAAAAAATTTTTGAAACATGCTTCTACAACGATGTAAAACTGAGTTTTTTCTTTAAAATATTACGCTTTATTAAAAAAAATTTTCAAGAGACTGTTTTGCATAAAACCTAAAAAAGTATTAAGCCAAAGAAGTTTTTTTAAATTAATTACTTAAAAATCGTTCAGAATTTTTGGCTCACTAAAAAATGCTTTTTTCTACAAAAATGTTTATTAATAACCTACTTTCAAATCTAATATATATAGTCATAAAAATAATGTTTTTCATTATATTTTATAAAAATTAATCTTTTATTTGTTATTCTTATTATATGACACAATAAAAATAAAATAAAGCAATTTACACTAAGAATTTTAAAGTCAACATTGTATCTTCGAAGAACTATATTGCTATCAAGACGATAAATTATCGCATTCTTTGCAGTTACTTCTACTCTTTCTACGCATTTTCCATTTAAAATATATCGATCTATAATTTTTGCATCCTAAAATTTATTTCAAGGTATATTAAAAAAACACATAAATTAAAAAATGTTTTTTACTTTTTTTAAATTTGCAGAAAATTCAAAACAATTAAAAGATAAGATTTTTTATTGATACATTAAAAATACTAAATATACCTTACGCCTTAAAAAATCAGGCAATATAGGTTTATCGAAAGCATTAGTTAGCGAAATATTTTTGTCCAATTCCATGATCTGCAAAAAATTTTATTTATTTAGTTTTACACACAATTATTGCACTAAACAATGTTTTAATTCTTTTTTAACAAAATAACTAATAAAAAAGACATTAAAATAATATGTTTATTTCAAAAAAACAAATTTTTTAAAAGCCCACTTTATGCTGATCAAAATGTTATGTCCACCTTATTTTTTAGATTTGTTAAAACTCAACTATAAAAAAAGGTCAAACAAGGTCATCTGCCATAAGTTTAAACAAAGCTACAACGCAACCGGCACAAGTTGCAACATTTGGTAAGAAGTCTGTAAACGAAAGCACATGCAGATGTTAGTAGACAAAATTCCGTTCCGGTAATACACATCAGGAAGTATATATAGGCGATCATCGACAAAAGAGCCTTACGCGTTTAATTGAAGCCAATACTACTCAAACTACGCGAAGTTGTCGTAAGATTTTGGCACTTCAAATGTCACAATCATAAATCAACTTCACAAACTTGGCAAGAGCAAGAGACGCGGCTAGATGATTTCATACAAGCTAAACAATATGCAAAAAAACCAAATACTGCTGCATAAATTTAGCCAAAATAAATGGCGCCAAATTCTTGCCTACGATGAGAACTGGGTAGTTTACGATAACAAAAAAACCGGATGTCAATTAATAAATTTTAGTTAAAAAATAGAAAATTGTATTAAAATCAATTTCTTACACACTATTCAAAAAAATTTTGCACTTACTTATAACTGTAATTTCATAATGTTAAAAAAGAACGCTAACCAAAAAACCGTGTTTCAACTAAATATATAAATAAATTCAAAATTTTAAAAGAAAATTAAAGACGGCACGGATTTTTAATTTTTCAAAATTGGCTCAAGAGTTTTTGTGGCATAATGAAAAAATTTTTAAAAGTATTTATGAATTTTCAAAGTTTTGGTGGTTTCAATTTTCGGACTCAATTTGCGCCAGCCAAAACAAAAAGAAAAAATAAACATAAAAATTTGTTGACGGAATTGAACTTAAGTCCTACCGAAAATATCAGACTTAAGTAGCTACGCTCTTGAATATATTGTTAGAGAAAAAAGAAGTATTAATTTACTTCCTAATACATTTTAAGAAGCTGATGTGTTACAATATCTCGAAAATAATTTCAGATATTGAAGCAATAATTGAAGTTGCTTTTTGTAAAAGAATAAATAATAATTTAATTAATTTTGGCAACTCAAATTTATTAGAATATTGGCTATTAATAATAAAATTATATATTCTAGTAGAAAATATCGCGGAGTGATAGATCATGTTTATAATGATAAAATTTAGTAATACAAAAATAATGTAATTGTTGATGAAATTCCTAATAATGAAATAAATATCATTTAGTGATGTTTCATATCAAACAAAACACCCGGTCTGGTTGCCGCATGCTACAACTATTACCAAACTATAGATTTATGACATTCACATACAATTTTATCACACTGGTATTCTTAACACGCAGTGGGAAAGGGGTAAAAAAATTTTGGGGCGCATTATTCACTTGCTTAGTGGTCAGAGCAATACACATCGAACTTGTCCCTAACTTAACAACAGACTGCTTTATTTCGGCTTTTAGACGCTTCATCTCCCGAAGAGGTCTTCCTCGGGTAATGTACTCAGATAACAGAACCTACTTTGTGGCAGCTCAAAAAACTTTAGAAAGCACATTCAAGGAAGAGTGGGAAAGAACATTCTAAAACGAATCCTTTAACAAATACTTATCTAGTAAAGGAATAAAGTGGAAATTTATCACGGAAAACTCCCCATGGGTGTATGAAAGGATAATCGGACTTATTAAGCATCATCTTACTATAACGTTCTCTACTAAGTTATCAACTACTTCCGAAAAATTATACACTATTCTTTCTGAAATAGAAAATTTAATCAACTACCGGCCAATAACTTTTTTATTAGAAAACAAAGTTCTCCGACAAATAGATTTTCTGCAACCATTTTCTAATAGATATTTAATTCCAAGGTTAGAAGGTAATGAAGGAGATGAAGATTATCTCACAAATATTACAACTAAAGAAAAGGTGTTAAAACTGTGGAAAGTAAGGGAAAATTTAATTGAAAAGTTTTGGTCAAAAATGTATACAGATTATTTACTTGCACTTAGAGAGAGAAATGAAAAAAATACAAAAAAGGAAACTTATCCCACCGAGGGAGAAGTCGTTATTGTAAAAGAAGAAAATACAACCGAGCTAGAGTAATAATATTAATGAAAGATCATGACAGCAACAATAAAATTATGTACCGGCCGAATTTCAAACCTGTCATTAAAACATGTATACAAACTTGAATTAGAAAATTAAACCTAAATTCAAATTTATAGTACAAAGGTTATAATTAGTTAAAATTGCATTGCAATGCCACAAAAACTTACATTTCAAAAAATCTTTTCAAAAAAGTCTCTCGGATATAGATATTTGCTATACTTTCACTGGTACATTTCTCTTTGCGTAAACTGTTTCTCTTTACACAAACTGTTTCTCATTACAAGGGAAATCCGACAATGTAATAATAAACTTTGCTTCAAATTTATTGTTATTTTTTTTTTTTTTAGTTAAATTTCTATATAAGAATGCTTAACTCCATAAATTATTTTACTATAACACTCTGCAAATTCAAAAATATGATTTAATGGTATGTAAGATGACAACTTTCCTTCTCTTTATACTGTATATTTATTAATTTTATATTCAGTTAACGTTGAATTATCCAAGATCCATCCAAGTGTATTTTATTTACTAAAATTTGCTGAATAACTTAAAATTCCTCTTTTTTTTCTAATATTTAACTAATTTTTAATGTTTCCTGTAATAATAAAGAAATGCTTCTAATTATTTTTCAAATCTCTATCGGCTGTATGTAAGTGATCAACTTGCATATTTTAAAGCACAAAAAATAAAAAATTTATTTAGAAAACAAAGCTAAATAAATACAATTGCAACAATAAAGGTTAATTTAATATGTAAACTTTTGTAAAAAAGTTATTAAAAAATTAAAGCATGTATGCAATCTTTTATGCTTATTTTATTAAAATTATTAGCATAATTGTAGCATAACCTAGTTTTTTGTATTTATTAAAATGCGGTGCTTTGCTGGTGTAGTTTTTTTACAGACATTGTTCTTCGATGATGTTGAACGCATCCAAAGCCTAATAAATCACGAAAACAACGCCGAAAATCACCGTTGTACATTGTGTAAATAATAGGATTTAAGACCTTAAATTTGTAAATATTAACGATAATTACATATAAATTTATAATTTGATAAACAATTTTAATGTTTCAAAATTTGACTATCACTAGCTATTTTTTTAATTGCAAAACTACAAAATAAACCGAGTTAGAGTATCCAAGCCAAAGAAATAATTCGTTGAGCAATTTAAATGTATGTGAGGCATTAACATTATTAATGAACACTTCTACTAAATAAACGACAAAGAATGGCATCCAACAAATTATGAATCCTGAAAAAATTTGATACTGACTAATTCAAATAAAGAATTAGTGTTTCGAATTTTATTACTATAGACAGAATTAAAAAATATCTTAAATAGATTTAAAGTGTACATAATTTCATTTATATTTTTTATTTTACAAGATTTGTTTTTTATTTTTTGTTAATTCTGATATTACTTTTATACAAATTATTTAAAAAATATAAATGTGAGTACTTTTTTTTCTGCTCTTTGCAACTAAAATTATAATAAATAATTCAATTAAATATAATAAAACTAGGTAACATTTTTTTAATATGAAAGTTAAAAAAAACAAACCTAGTACAACAATTCCAATTGTTTTAAGAGCTTTTCGCTCCTTTAAATAAACTATTTTTTCTTTAGATCCTCGAATATTTTTGCCTGGTCCATTGATTTGATAATGTTGTTGAGCTTTTGCCAGTAAGTTGACCGGTTGCAGTCTATTTGATGTAAATGAATTTTTTCGTTGCTCATTTTTTAATTGACTTTTAATCTTTTTGTCATGTGTTTGGTGAAAATCATTCAATGGACAAAAATTACCATTTTTAAGGTTTGATGAGGGTATACAATTCAATGTTGAGTTAATATCAACCTCATTACTTAAAAAAAACTTATTTTTGTCTCTAGCACCACCATCTACGTAGGGATATGAGCAAGTAGTTGAAGCAGACGATGTTGAAGAATTAGATACAGAAGGGGACAAAACGAAATTAGTGTTTGCATAATCATTTTTTTGATACTGGTTATCTTGACTTACTGTACCGTAATTAGATTTGTTAATTGGATTGTTAACGCAAACAGAAAAGCTACCTAAAGTAGACAAAGTAATTTTAGTAACTGTAGTTTTATAAATTTCTAAATTTTTTTTATCTGTATTCAGAACATTGTGACGTAATTCGGATTCAAGATCTAAACACTTATTGCATATAAAAAAAGTATATAGCCAGAAAACGACATAAGTTTACTATAATCAATTTAATTAATAACTGTCATTTTTTAAGATAAAAAGACTAACTTTTTATTAATATAAAGTTTTATTATTTCCATTTAAAGAATTTAAATTTTACAATCTTCTAATTTTTTATGATTTTATTTACATACAAAAAACTACGCAGTAATCTTTTACGTTTTTGCTTATCTATCAAAAAAACATCTTTTATTACAAAATAATGATTAAAAAATTCAAAAAAGTATTAAAGAGTCAAAAACACTGATAGTAATGCTGTCTAGCTTCTTTATTTAATAGAACATCAACTCAAAATAATTCAACAAATTTACTGTAACTATTAAATTTACTTTTTCATATTACAAGTTTTAAAATAGTTTTATTAAAAGTTAGAAATAAAAAAAATTAAGAAATTTTTAAACAAAAAAATAACTTTTTTGAAAATTAAGAACACTCTAAACAATTTATACTAAACTTAAGCAAGAACAAAATTTTTTTTATGCTAAATTTTTAAAAATATTTGATTTTAATAAAATATCTCTCAAGTAATGTTAAAAACCATCGTTTATAGCTTATTTGCATCAAATAATAATTTTAAAAGAAAAAGTTTTTAAAAAATTTTTAAATCATAAAAAATAATAAAAGAAGATTACTTGGAATACATTAATAAAATTAAGCCAAAAATTTTTTAACTGTTGAAATTTTATAATTGTATATGTTACAAAAAAAGATTCTAAAATATTAAAGTTAACAGACATATTCAAAAGAAATGGCTAATTCTTACCCTTACAATATTCTAGAGAGCCTTCAATTATATTGTTTTTAATTCTAACAGCATTGCATTTCACATCTTGAGAAGACTTTATTTTAGCTGATTGAGTATAATTTACGATAGAAGGATATGGTATGGTTATAATAACTGCTGTTCCATTAGTTGTATTTGACCAACTATTTAAATTATCTTTTTTGTTCTAAAATTAACATTAACATCAGAATAAATTGTTAAAATATATGATTATAAATAATATAACAAATATTATTTGTACAATTAAAAACTAAATAATAAAGACATTGAATTCATGGTAGATATTTTAATTAAAAGTTTCTGTATGAGTCCAACAAATTATTTTCCATTGTTTTTAAAGTAGTCTAATTTTGGGCAAATAATTCCGCCTACTCAGATAAATCCGCTTAACAAAAAATTTAAAAAATAAGTACATAAATACTCTCTTTATTTTAAACCTTTAAATTTATAATCATTTTAACATTAAGATTTAAAGTTTAATAAAATTTAAAAAAATTTATAAAAAAAATCTTTGAGTACATTGGGATCTCTTCTTTGCTCCAATATTATAAGTATTTAAGTTTTTTTAAGCGTAATAAAAAGAATACAACAAAGTTTGTAATCAGGAAACTTACAATTTTTTTTTCTTAATTAAATAAAATAACAAAAAGTGTTTCTACAAAATAAATAAAAACCACATTTTTAGCAAATTCTGTTCAATTTTTAAAAAATAAAATATTCTTTATAATGATAACCCAATTAATTAAAATTTCAAAACATACCACAACTTTGGCTTTAGCAGCAATATCAGTATTTGATAAAGATGGCAAACGCAAAGTAGTTGTTGATTCTATATTCACAAATCTATCACCACTACTTCTACTCTTGCGTAAAGGACTGTGACGTGATGCAATTACTTCTAATGATGGTTCAGTTGGGTAAGATGATTGACCTGTACTTAAAGCACAGTTACTATTACCGTTGATTACGATACTACATGATGAAGAATTTTTAAAAGCAAATGGGTGACACTTTTGTGGCAAAACTATAGATGACGCACTGTGACTCCTAAAAAAATATAAAAATACAATTTCTTTTTAAAATTATTATAACTATGACATCTACATTAATGCGTAGATTATACTTGGTATTATAACTTAAAAATTTCACATATAAATTCCATGAGATACATGACACCATATTTTTTTTACAATCTATTT
>JANSTW010110110.1:0-17465 GCA_027564275.1 Diadocidia ferruginosa | reverse complement strand
TGGCGTGACCTCAAAGTTTTGGCAAGAAACAGAGTGCGATGGCGGACATTTGTGGATGCCCTATGCTCCCACGTCTTTGAGTAAAGGAACAGATGATGATGATGATTCTGTGAACGGCCATATTTAGCTATAGCTGCGTATTTAAGGTGTTAATTGATGCTGGAAGAACGTTGTCACAGCAACAATTTACAGCTAAAATACAGCTAATTTTTTAGCTGTCTATTATTACCGATAGAACTTTGTTACAGCAACAATTTACAGCTAAAATACAGCAATTTTTTAGCTGTATTTTAGCTGTAAATTTTTGCTGGAGAACGTCGTCACAGCAACAATTTAATTTTATTTAACTCTATAAACAGTAAAAACACATAATTTACACCATTCAATTTATACTAAATGCAAAACTAAACTTGTATACCAATATAAATGTATAATTTAAAGGTCTCCGCCTTTTCATCTAAATTATATTTGCATATTAAAATTGCATGTACCTATATATACAGCGAAAAACTCTATATTTTAAATATTTGAAGCTGTGTAAAAGTGGCTAAAATTGAAAAAAGACTCCTGCTCCTCCTCCTTCTCCACAATATAACTCAATTCAATTTATACTTGTTTGTGTTCGCATATATATTTAAAATAATAACCAAACAAATAGCGTAAAGCTCCAATATACTTATTATAATATATGAAATATATGAAATATATAGTTAATTTACTCGCCCAAGCACTGTATAGCTTTATGTATATAAAATAAATAATTAAAATGAATAATTTAACCACAATCTGTGTACACCTTTATACTTGCGATGCTATTTAATATTTTTCTCGTATATAAATATATAGCTATTTACTCCGGTACATATAGATTGAATTAATTCGCTAAATTATAAATTATTATGGAAAATGTTAAAACCGCACAGTGTATAATGTATATTATATAATTAACATTTTCTTTTATGTAATAATGTTGGAAAAAAATTATTAAAAAAGACAGCTCCACCAGTAGATGAAAATATTTCTATATTTAAATTATAAAGAATAAGCGCCAATAATCTCGCACAGAAAAAGGAATTTTTAATTATTTCTTGTGTTGTTAAAGCCTGATTTTAATAATTATATATGTAAGAAAGCAATATATACTGTTCTATATATAACTCCGTTGTCTTTATGGCAAGTCTTTGAATTTATTATTTTAAATGACAGAACCAATTAAAAGTTGATGTTGGTGACCGATTAATATATACGCGAGTGGTTTATAGTGAAAATTCTTATTAAAATTAAATTTTCGCAAATTTAATTTAAACATATTTTGCACTTTAAAAATGTGTTAAAGGTTTCTTATATAAAGCTTAATGATGGCTCTATATATTTATGATGAGCTTTAAAGATTTAAAAATTTTTTAGAATATAAATTAAATTGTGTATAATCCGAATGACAAAATTATAAGCGAAATATGTTGAGAATATTAGTTTTCTTCTATATTGACCTCATTTTTTTTGTATTGTAGAATGAAAATTTGGGAATTTATTAGAAATAAAATTTATATAACATTTTTTAATTTTTTTTTCAGTTTTTCATGAACATCATTACTATATGTATATAACCAAAACTGAATTTAAATTGAAGATAGAATTACCGGCAATAGGATTGTACAGAAAAAACAATGTGTTAGAAAAATTAAAACAAAAACCCTTCATGTATGACTTTTTCTTTTAACGGCCAGAATTTTAATTATTTAAATTTTTTGAAAATGTCTCCGATCCATTTTATACCTGGTGGATTCATTCTACTACATTTTTTACCACAATATCATAGTTATCAGCGTAAAAAACTTGTATGATTTTTTTTAAAGGTACTAGAATGTATATAATATGTACTATAAATCCCTCTAGTAAAAAAATCCACACTGTCCCCGAATCTCGTTTGTATTTTTTTTAATGATTTTGGGGTATTAATTTAAAATTTTAAAATTTAAAAAATATATATTCTTGGTGTGTAGGTGATGTACAACAGTATGGTATCATATGGTATCAGTCATAATCCATATATACAAGGATTGAAAACAAATTTTTTAGAATTTTAAACAATTTGAATTATGGCTATTTTAAATTAAAAAAAATATGGTAAAGCACTTTTAAAAACGATATAGACTATCAACGAATATTTGAATATAGTCAAAACCTTCATATATATTTTTTTATAATATATGAAAGCTTTTATATAGTTAATCTACTATATACAATATTCATACACCCTATTATACTTGTGTGTAGCTACATTTCGCTGCTACGTATATATTGATATGCAAATTCCATTATTTTGTAAAATATTATTTAACAAAAAAAGTTCACTATATTTAAAATTAAATGTATGTAAATTAAATTACAAGTGCACCGAATTTGCACAACATATAGAATATAAGTTGTTAGTTCAAGCTCAGAATAATATAAAATTACATTTATATAGATATACGAAGAGCTTTTTTGAGGTAATTCAACAATAGCTTTACAGCAGTATTTATATAGAATTTAATTATAAAATTAAAGAGCCAATAGAAAAATTAAGCTTGGCAAAAGATTTATTTATTATATTAACAGTAAGG
This sequence comes from Diadocidia ferruginosa, assembly GCA_027564275.1. Classification (NCBI taxonomy): domain Eukaryota; kingdom Metazoa; phylum Arthropoda; class Insecta; order Diptera; family Diadocidiidae; genus Diadocidia; species Diadocidia ferruginosa. The sequence goes on along the minus strand of JANSTW010110110.1, from coordinate 14,859 downwards.
CTGAAAAGTTCGCTAACGTAGAAAAAATCTATTTTTTGATCAAATTTGATTTATTATTCAATATAGTTGTCTTCGAAGGCGTTATACAATTATTCGATCCTATTTTTATAGTACGATTTGTCTGTGGCCTCAAAAAAAGTTTCCTTTTCGGGGATAACATCTTCATGGGCGCTAAATTTCTTTCTAACAAGCATGGTCTTTGGATTTTAGAACAGAAAAAAAGTCGCTGGAAGCATTATCTGGAGAATACGGTAGATGCGGAAGCAATTCGAAGCCCACTTCATGACATTTTGCCATCGCTTGCTTTGATTTGTGACACAGTGCATTTTCCTAATGAAACATAACTTCTTTCTTCTTCAAGTAGGTCGTTTTTTCGGAAATTCGTCGATTAAAAGCTCCAATAACGCTACATTATAGTCGCTGATGATAATTTTACCCTTTTTAATAAAGTCGATGAATATCTCAAAATACTGAATGCTATATCCTTGTCAGTCGAATTTTTCGTCTTTCCACGCTTTAGAGTCGGTTCATTACGTGCAGTCCACTCGGCGAATTGTCGATTGAACTCCGAGATGAAATAATAGAAACATATTTCGACCATTGTCACATATTGAAGTAAAAATTCGGGTTTTTTACGGTGGATCAGCTTCAAACATTGCTCAGAATCATCAATTCGTTGTTGTTTTTGTCAATTCTGAGCTCGCGCGGCATACTCAAATATTCATTACGTTTTTTGGATATATTTAGGGTCTCAAAATAAATTAAATTCGATACGATTATTTTTTTTTTGGATAGTTTATTGAAATGTTTTCAAGAATCCTGAACGCACTCTAATATATAGTTTTTTCACATTAATTTTCTATAGAATTTTTTATTTTTTTTATTAAAAATGCCAGGTAACTCGCAAAATATTTTTTATTTGTCATTTCTATTTATTTAAAAATCAAAAAGGGCAATTGAAATATCAGGATCAAGGTAATTTTTAGGGTGCAACCTGAATTAAAAAAAAAAGAAAAATTCTTTGCGTCACCCTAATATAAATATATAGTTCAAATTCCTATTATAAATATATTTAATGTCTATAAATAAATACAGAACTGCATTATTTACCGATATCAGATTAACCTAGTTTATAGTATTTGAATGAAATTTACGATTTTTAAATATATAATTTTGTCATTTTTATTATAAATTGTGGTGCAGCAAATGGATATATAATACAAATCCATTAAATCCTTCTCCGCATATTTATATAAATACAAATTCAATATTATAAACAATAAAATTGTAATCCTTCATTTAACAAAAAAAGCTTTCATCGATAAATGCATTTTAAAAGCTCAAATATCAGCATATAGTTTAATTTTATTGTCATTTTGAACTCATTTTTTGTTTGTTTCATTTAATCCAAAATATAAATGTTTGTTTATCTAATATATATAGATGCGTTGTCTATATACAGTATAAATCTATTGGTCTATACAAATAGAAGAGTTGAAAACTTTTTTGGTGCTTTGTACATTTTAAAACTAATAAAACTTGAAAAATAACAACTCTAAAATTTTTAATGTTTATTTTATTTCTATTTTTTGCCATATCATTTTGCTCAAATGGTTTATTTTAAAGATCACAAAACACTAGACTATATATTATCAGCTAGTAAAGTTATACTATCATCATTCCCATAATATATAACACAATACTTGCTATATTCTCATTACATCTCGATTTGTGTAAATATTTGATTTTAACTCTATGTAATACATAACAAGCAATAAAATCTGCAATGTAACGAGATATCCCCATATATAGCACTGTATCAACTGTATGTATCTCTAGCTAAAGAATTATAAAATGAAAAGTTTATTTGCGTCCAGTTTTTTTGTCTATTTTTTTAAGGAGACATGTTTTATGTACTTTAAGGACTATGTGTGTTATTTATCTATATCTATATGGAGGAGTTTTTTATTTGTAACTTTTATTTATATATGGAAAATGTTTTTTTTTGTTCAGAGCAAAATTAAAATTAAAGCTTTATGATGCAGACAAAATTTATAGGAACATTTATTATTGTATTTTATGTAACAAAAAAGTTGTGTGCGTTTTCTTTGGGTTTAAATAATATTTTAGAAATAAAAATTGTGTCCCATAAAATATTATATATTGTTTGGTAATTTTTTTATGTTTTAATTTAATTTTATTGAGATTAAAGAAAAGAATATTTTAAAAACAGGTCAAAGGTAAACGAGTTTTTTTTGTGTAGATGCGATAATTTAAATAATTTAGTTATGATATGAATCTTGTATGTCTTCTTTTATATAGTCTTTATCCCAGAAACTTTTCTAATAAATTATAAAATTCTTATTAATTAACACACTTCTTTTTTGTACAAAACTACTACATTTAAATAAAACTTTTCATTGATATGCAGAAATTTAGTGCAAGGACAAAATAATTAAAATTGTCTGAATTTTACAAAAATTCATATAGGATACATTTTCAATTCATTAAAAATAAAATTAAGGTTTGATTTTATTTTTTAGAATAAATTCTTATAATCCGATGAACGCAATTTTTTTATGATTTCATACCCAAATAGAACAGATCATTATTACAAGCAAGGTTTGAATTTAATAAAAATTGCTGTGAACAGTATTTACAAAGATATCTAGAGTAGCCAAATTCCAAATGTATATAAAAAACCACTATAGCGAAAAAGAAATGCTCCTGCGTAACCATTGTAGTTTATACAAGTTATGCAGTTTTTTCTATTCAAGATTATCCTTTTCTTCGATTTACATATTTTGTAAATATGAAAAATATTCTATTCAAAGGGAAAAAATCTTGCAAATATGATTTGAAAGGCTTCTTGCTTAAAAGTTTTTATTTAAATAATATTTTTTGCAGTTGCATTTCACTGTTGCAAGAAGCATTATTATACGATTTTGATGTCCGCATAGTCAGCATAATAAGTAAATTATTAATAAGTTTTCTTCTACCTTCATATATAGCTGGTAAGATGTACCTATTCCAGTCAACATTTTCGTTATATGGTAATAATAAATTGTATATTTGCAACTTTTCCCATAAGGTATATGCTGTACCGTTCATTAACTTTCTTTTTTCCTGTGCAAGTAAAAACAAACAAACAAGATGAATGTAAATACAAAAAGAAAACCCCAATCTATATACATTATACATATTATACAAGGGATGCAGATTTTTTGTTTAATAAAGTTTTCTTATGTTCATTTTTGTATAAGATTTCAGTTTTCTTTTTTTGTTTGTAGTTTTATTTTAAGAAAATCATCTCGACAGGATTTCATACTTATAGAAGTTCTTTACCAACTATAAGAGAAAAACTTTTTTTTTCCTTATAAACAGAAATAAGGTTTTTGTATTTAATTATAAAGTAATGCAAATTACGTGTTCATTAAAAAAAAATGTTAGTGTATATATTGTAAGTTTGAACTGTAATTTATTGTGAATTTTTTTATGGAAGATTTTTACTTAATTTTTATTACTTAAAAAATATTCCTTTCTTTGCTTTGTATATATAGAGATTTTACCTTTAACAAGAATTATATCAAAATATATAAGCTTATATGTGTGAAAACTCATAATTTAGAATATTTCAACAATTTTACGCAAACCCCCATTTGTGTTATAGCCCTCAAGATGAAAATCCTAAAATATCATTGAAAATAGTTTTAAATCACGTCAATATTTACCTTTTACAATTTCATATACAAAAATCATATTTTCCACACAAATGTGGTTAAGTGTATATATTGCGGGTGCTATAAAATAAATATTTTTCTACTTCATTTTGTCAAAAGATATAGCTAAGGTAGAAATGTCTTTAGGGCTTCATGAGAATGTTTCAATTTCTTGCCTTGTCGCATATTTTTTTTATATAAAGCATGTTAAAACATATAAATATGTGAGAATATATATGTCTTGTTATGTGACACTTTGTTACTTTTAAAATATGTTTAACAAAATACACAAAGTATAGCCAACTATTTACATTCTTCGCATATATTTTGTCTATTTGATGAAATTTAACAAAAAATGTAAGACTCTATATAGATGGTACACATAAATTGCAGTAAGTTATTGTATAATAACTCACTACAATGTCCTACACTTTTCTTGAAAATTTCATAATATTCTATCAGGAATTTCAACATTTTCCAAATGATTTAAAAAATAAATGACACGATATTATAGTTCACTAAAAAGATAAAAGTAAATTGATTTTCTCATGATTTCACATTAGGGCTTATAGAATTTGTATTACAATTCTTAATAAAAATAATAATAATTACTAAAAATATTTTAACGAATTTATGGATTTATTATGTTTGCTCTTTTGACAGCTTGAGTTTTTTTCTTCAACCATAAATTTAGGTCTGTGCATATTCTGCATAGGCGTTTCTCTGAAAAGTTCTTTTTTATATGCGATATGTAGCTTAACAATTTCAGAGATATTTTACTTACTATACTGTAAAGTGAAAATTTTCTAGGAAAATTTTGTAATTTTTATTAATTTGTTCTTTTTAAATTACTTATTAAAATAACAATTTTATAAGTTTTTAAATAGTCGATATGGATCTGTTTTAATTATATAAATTTTAAATTTAATTTATTTTAAAAAGTATTCTCAAAATAGAAAAAAATATTTTAAAGGCTTTTTTGTATGCAGTCTCTGCCTCTACCTTCTAAAATAATGAATCCAGGCTATTTATGTATTCTTTGCCTGAACTCTACATTATTCTTCGGTTAACTTTATAGTGCTGTTGTTTTTTGTTCTTGATATTCAAATTAATATGACGCGTTTTATTTTCTTAAATGTTTCACTTTCTTCCCAGCAGGATAAGCACACATAATGTAAATGTGTGTATATTATATGGAAAGTTTTTAAAATAAATAACTTTTCTAACAAACAGCAACATAATATACATTATATAATATGCCCCATTTATGTAATAAAATACATAACCAACATATTAATATATGCCTTGAGAGAAAATTACGTAAACACGAACGACAACAAACACAACGTGCTAAAATATAATGATATATACGAAAAATGGTTTTAATAATGAAATGAAGATGTTTCTTTTAAATTGTATACCTATATTATTGTAGTAAAAGCGAGATAATCATTCTTCAATGCTGAAGATGATACCGTAAAATCGCAGAGGCGATCAAATATTATTATATAATACTTGAAAAAAATCTTAATACACAAAACTTTTTTATTTATGAAAACTCCTTAATACGCAGCAATTATTTTAATTTTTTTCTTCTTAAATTCCTATAGAAATTATGCTTTTTTTGCAGCTTCACCACTGCCTTGCATACATTCATAATATTTTCATACCACACATATATCACTGAAAAAGCTGTGCGGCAACCACTCTAGAGACTCTAAAAATTGTTTAATGTTTTATTTACATTTTTTGTTACTTAGCAGATAAATTTATAAAAAAGGAAGATAAACCAAAATTATGATTTAAAAAAAAATGGAAGAAAATTAGATTATATATTTTATACACTTGTTAAATGCTTTTAACTTAAAAGCTATATATACGAATGCAAAAAGCGCGGGAAAACGGAAGTATGTATATATGAAGTGCGAGTTTATAACAAAAAAAGTATATTCTTTGTATAATAATAAAAAAAGCACGATGACAATGAATAAATTGTTATTCTTTTAAATTATTATATAATTCGTAGAACAATCTGAACAATTTAAATTGGTTTTAAGAGACATTTCAATGTGGAATGTTACAATATATGCATATTTGAATAAGAATTGTTTTGAGAATTAATTTTTCTATGCGAATACTTTTCTTTTAAATTGGAATAACTTGCAAAATGTTTCTTATATAAGTGCTAAAAAATTTGAGATATTATATTTATTTAATTTTTTACAGTCTTATATATCTTTATTTGAAAAATAACAAATTTTTATGAGAAAAATTATGGAAATTGTTCTTAAATTATCACATAATTTTTATGTTGGATCATAAATTAGATTAGTTCTTAAAAATAATATGTCTTAAATAAAGTATTTAAAATTAACAAATTAACAAGAAAAGAAGTATATTTAATAAATTATAAAAATTAATAAAAAAAAGTTTCAACGCAGTACATATAATATGTCCTTTACCAGTCGCCAAAAGTACTAAACTATTAATCGTACTTTTTTGTTGTCTTCTGAAAGTAAAAAATAAAATAATATTTTAAATTACACAGAATAAAATCTAATGTAATAATTCCGAAAAAAAAAATGCGACTGACAGGAAACAATATTCAGACAAAGTTCTGTATGCGGTTTTTGCATTATTATATCTATTTTCATTGGGAAATTTTTTGTTTTTTTTAAGGGAAATCCTGCATTCGCCATCGTTTGCTGTATTACTGTACTGCATCATACGAACTATATATGGCAACTATACGTAGTAACACTTAAATATAATTGTTCACTTTTACATGTTTTTTGCAATCTTTATGACATGAATAATATTTTAGCTCTTTGTTATTGCAAACTCTTTTTCTTTTGCTATATTTTTATTCATGTTTTAACTGTGCAAATATTTTTATATTTATTGTCCTGTAGAATTTTATTATTTTTGTAGAAAATAATTAAAAGAAAAATGGCAAAGTTTTTCGTTCATTTTATCGTATATTTTATATGACAAAGTTTTTCGTTCATTTTCCATATATTTTATATAAAGAAGAAAAGCTGCGTTTATATTAACCCAATATAGAAATACATTTAATGTGCAGATCACTCAGCGGCAGTCTGGAAATCGTTATAAAGAAGTCTGCAAAATTATTTTATTAATCTGTACACGATCAGATTTTGGGTACACCAGTTTCGACATAAAATTTTACAATATCCTTAAAATTATTACGACTGGAAAAACTTTTCCAAATAGCAGTCATACAATTGTGTATACAGTACAGAAAAGCTCAGCATCAGTATATAAAGACCTGATACCTATACTGAGTAAAATGCAAAACAAAATAAAATTTATTTCAAATCGTTTTTCGCAAAGAATAAATTGACCGATTAATTTACATATATATTCTTTGTGCTCTCGTTGGAAAGTTTGAAAAATATTAGTTTAGGCTAAATAAGTTTTCAAATTATAAAATTTTACTCTACATGCATATTATAGCAGCTTTAGAAGAAGTCGGAAAATAATGTGAAAAATGTTTAATATATAATAGAGCTATATATATGTATATAGGAAAAGGTAGAAAATATTGTCCCCACAATTGGCATTTTCAAATAATATTATAATATTATGATTATGCGAGACGATAAAATATTTGTTCGCTTAATATATATAAAGGAAAAATTATAGGAAAATTTAAAATTTTGATAAATTTTCGTTATTCCAATTTTGTGGTTGCGCCGCAATAAAATTGTGATATTATACGCGCGGAGAAAAGTTTTTCAGAGGATAATTTGGTATAATATTTATTAAAGTGACTTTATAATATTTAAGAAAATGTCTATATATAAATAAGTTAAACGAAATATTATTCTGTAATGAAAAATAATTTATATTTATCGGGTTGAATTTAAATAAATTAATTACTTTATTTAAAGAAATGTTTAAAGTATTTTCGTTCAAAATAATATATAGTTACAAAAACTTTGGCCTTTTTTAAATCATGATCTCAATCGAATAGTTCTATTTCTCACCACCCATAAGAAATATATACATTACACATATGAATTAATTAATTCCAATTTCTATAAGTATATCGTCAAAAGTATATTAATTACTAAAATCAGAATATCTTAAATGTATTGGTCCATAATTTTAAAATATTTTATTTATAGACCGAAAAATTCTTCGGAAACACTAATTCACATTACTAAACGAATCGCCTATTAAAATTAAAATGTTTTAATTTAAATTTGAAATGATCTTAAAGGATCAAGTTAGTGATCATGTTTCCGAAAACAATCTTCTTTCGCCTTTTCAGTCGGGTTTTCGAGCAGAGCATATAGCACTACCTCATATCTTTTAAATATTGTTGATGACGTCAGTACTGGTTTAGACAAGCGACATATTTCAATTCTACTTTTCCTGCATTTTTCCAAGGCTTTTGACAGTGTTGACCATAAGAGACTATGTTTTAAGTTGTTTAATCATTTCAATTTATCATTTTCATCGGTAAAAATAGTATGTGGAATCAAACGGAGTACAGTCAGACTTAATAACGGTTAAGAGTGAGGGCTCGGTCTCAGGCACACTTCTTTTCTCGATATTTATAAATGATCTACCAGATATGGTTATAAATTCAAATTTCCACATATTTGGTGGATCGGTTGATGGTCTAAAAAGTGACCTGATAAATATTCTGGTTTGGTCAAACATAAATGGTCTGTTGTCAAATCCAGGGAAAAGTAAAGAACTAGTAGTTTGTAAAAAAATATTAATAGTTTTATCTTGCCTTCAATATTAATAAACGATGCTTCTATTTCTATTTCTAATAAGATAAAAAATTTAGGCGTCATTTTCAATAAGCATTTAACTTGATCCGACCATGTTAACTCAATTTGTGGAAAGGTGTTTTTGGGTTTGAGGCAGTTACGCCAAATATCGAATATCCTTCCTCCGGATACCAGACTAAATTTGGTCAAATCATTGATTGTTCCCCATTTCACATATGCCGATATTGTTTTCTGTGCTATATGGACGGTTTATGCAAAAGAAAATTATGTTTTAACCATCTTTGCACTACTTAATGGATGGTGGGATTGTTGTTGCGGTTCAAATGCCGATTATCCTTGTGGTTGGTTCTGAATTCTAGCCGGATAACCATTTGGCTGGTTTTTTGTGGCAGCTGTTTGGCCAAAAGGTGGTTTGCAGTACTTGTCTACTTTTATTTAATAGCGCTTAAGGTGTAATTTTTATTTTCTTTGCGTTGCAACGTCAGTGTGTTGGACTGGTGTTGTATTAGGTTTGGGTTTCATGGATGGACTTGGGTGGAGATGCGCGTTGTTTGGGATGGTTTTTGGTGATCTTCTTTCGATGAAAAGATTAGTCGTGGTTAATATCTTTATATTAATATATCAACATTTCAAAATTTTGGGAAAAAAATTCCATCTGTGATTCTCATTTCATATCTATTGTTATTACGGTTTTTTTTTTCTTTTTTAGATATTAAGTTTTTAATTTTTCTGCTTACTTTACTTTACTATTTTTACTGTACGTTTGCATTATATTATAAATTATATAAATAATATGTTGTATGCATCTATAAAGAAACAAATAAATTAATAAATAAGATCTCCAAGTTATAGAAAAAATCCTGGTCCTTCGAGCCGGATATATAATAATATATGTCGACTATCAATTTTAGTTAACGAACTGGAGGGTTTATATGAAGTAGCGATTCTGTATGTTACTGTTTTCTAGCAATACTTTTCATTCTTGAACATAAAAAAATAAAATTATGTTAAAATGATTTTTTTTTTTTAATTTTCTTAAACAACCATTTTTTTCGAAATAAAAAAATAAAAACAAGGCTAATATAATATATATACTAATTACTATACTTCTAGTATTTTAATTTACTGTTTAATTTTTAACCTCAAATTTTATGACCAATTAAAAGCTTTACTATATATTCTTAAATTCAACAAAAACATCTTTTATTTTCTTGCATATATTATATTCGTCATATATTATCAGCTTTGGCCATCAACATAATATAAAATGATTTTGCTCTTCCAATTTGATTCCTTTAAATTATTCATATATACGAAATAAAAAAAAGGTTCAAAAGGGTCTTTTTTTCTCGTAATAATGTAAATAAATTGTATACATGTTAGTTTATATATTGGCTAATATATTAAAAATAAAATAAATCACTTAACTTTGCGTTTCACGTCCTATGTAAAGTCAAATTAAAATTATATTATATGGCGAATATAATATACATATCAGGAGCAAGAAAAGGGTTTTTATTGGCAAAAAATTTATTTGATTTTATATATATATATATTATATATATCGCATAAGAAAAATACCTTTGAATTCATTGTCCAAAGGAAAAATTAAATTATTTGTAACAAGCACATATAAAGAGAAGTTCAGAGGATCAACTATATCTATATTTGTATTTATATAGTTGGAAAAGGTATAATATATTGAAAGAAAAAGCTAATAAATAAACAATTTATTTTTCTATATAAATATAATAATTGAGTGTATTACTTTCAATTAAAAACCTCTTCATTTCAGACATTAATACCCAATCGAAGAGAAATAATTAACTAATTATAAAATAATTTAAAATATAAGCTTCCTTTTCTATAATATCATAACGTTTTCACATCTATATTTACCGCACACCATTTAAAATAATATTCTCAATAATATTTCTTTATATAAGAAAAGATTGGTAGCTTAATTAAATTTTAATAGGATCATTATACTCGTATCTGTATATAAAGTATTTTATAAATTCAGGTTGTTTTTGTGCATAACACTAATATTTAAAAACAATTTTCTTCTAAAATATGTGTATATACAACAAACCTGTGAAAAGCATAGAAATTTTTATAGTTTTTTTATGCCGCTTGTATAAAAAGTACATACAGAAGAAGGGAACAAATATTAAATTAAAATTCAACGAAGCTTCTTTAAACTTTATTATATTCTATATTAGATCTAAATTATGGGTATTTCTTTGTATAGATAGATAGACTCGTCGTTATATACATATATAATAGAAGAAGACTATTTTATTTATGAATTAACTTGACATACTAATCAAATTATAACTCAAGACGTACAACAACCATCTATATTCTATATAGTTGATGAAATATTATAGAGAACATAAAATATCTACGTCGAGTATTTTATGCTATCCATCTACAACATAGAGATAAAAGGAAAATTTCTAATATATTGATTAATATAAATTGTGGTGTTTTCTTTGAGCTTTCGTTACCAAATGCTGGGAATGGGTAAATTATGTGGTATATATTGTTAAGACAAAAGTGATGAGTTTTTTTACAATACGTTTTGTTGAAGTCTTTCAATATAGAAGATAGTAAATTATAAATGATATAGTTTGATGTATTCTGTAATAGAAAATATAACAAGAGACTATTACATAATATGATGGGCTAATTTAATAATTAATAACACAATTGTGTTTTGATGAAAAATATAATATAAACTTGTTTTACAAAAGACAGAAGATCGATTGACATAAATTAGTAGTTTATTAGAGGAAAACATATTAGTCAGCAAATTTGTTTTAGTGTGGTAAAGTTATGCAACAAAAACAAACGAGTCTCTAAAAACAAAAATATATTTCCATGGTAAAAAATGAACAAATTAAATATTCGCGATATATCGACATTCTCTATAACGATTTCAAAAACAAAAATTTGTTTGTATTGGACTATATTTTGATATTGTCTAATCGAATTCCAAGGATCCTGATTAGCTGACTAAAGTCTTTAATTTTTAAATAAAAAAATAAATTCATCATATTCTTACTTATATCCGGCTCGAAGGACCAAAAATTGTACGATGCAAGAATCGAATTCAAAAATTTGTTGAAACAAAACTTAATTAATGTTTCTGTTGAAATATGAAATATAAATATGAAATATGAACTAAACTGGCAAACTATATAACTTTATATAGACCATAATATATAAGTATTAAAATTAACACTTAAGGTTTAAAAACAATTTTATTAACTCATTAAATTTATAATCTAATTTTAAGTGATTTTGAGAGCAAGACATGTGTTTATAAATATATAGTGTGCATTTACTATAATATTATGGTATATACTTTATATACGAAGACCCCAACTATGTTATATACATTGAAAATTTATTACTATATATACAACCATTTAATTATATCCTTGGTTTATGCCCGAAGTAATAACAAAATATGTGTAACATTAAATTTTATTAACAATTATACTATATTTGAATTTTGAACATTAGGATTGTTCAAATTATGCTTTAAGATTTAATTTAAAAAATAAACTGCCTCGAGAGAAAATATAGTCCGATCACTGATGAAGTTAAATAGATATAACAGAAAATGACTTGAACACCGCTTTTTAATTTTAACTCATATTTTTGCGACATATTGTGAATCTAATATATAAAGTTTAATAGGAAAAAAGAAATTATTTTATCAACCGAAATTTGTATTGAAAACTTGAATAATCGGACATGCGGACATGCGGACCTGATGACGACGTGTGGCCAGAAACAGTAAAAAGCAGTTTTTTGATGTCGCAGCAATGCGCTAGGCACATGAGGTATGAACGTGGGCCGGTGGTCTATAAGTGGTTACTTAGTGCATTTTTATTGAAATAAAGTTTAATATATGAAGTATTACTCTGCAGTTGTTTTATTAATGTGTATAAGAAACAATATGCATTTTAATTTACATACAATAAATTGAAGTATAATTTAAATAATTACATCAAAATCATCATGTTTCCTCAAAACATTGGCTCCAATTTTATATCTCATGAGATTTAAAAAAAAATCGACATTAGATCTAAATTTCAAGTTTTTAGAAACAATTAATAAATTATTTTAATAAAGTTAGTATATTTTAGATAATATATTGAACATGTCTAATATATTATAGCTGAATAAAGTATGGATGATGTAATGTATATGCTCCTTAAATTGATAGCAACAATTATAAAATTTATGGTGTTATACACGACATAATATTGTGTAACAGGGTTTGTGGTAAACTATATAAGTAGATTGTTTTATGCGTGTCTAATCATTTTAGCCTATATACTGATGTGGCTGTGTATTTCCATTAAGAAATTTCTTATAATGAACTGCTAAGCTTATACGTTAATGGCGGTGACGCAGTGGTATAAGCTGTAAAAGTCAGCAACGGAATAATCAAAATTTCCAGTTTTATTGAAAAACTTCCCAAAAATAGACTTCTTGATCTTTAGATCATTCCGAAGTTATTTTTATAAGATGCGCGTCTTGTTAATGCTTCAAATGAGCCTACGCACAAGCCTCTGCGACAAACAAAACATTTTTAAAATTCGAAAAAAAAAAAATTTATTAGTGCTCCTACTAACTTCTGCTTGCCTGTTACTTCATGTAAAATTTTATACGCAAATTTAGACAAAAAAAAAAGTTTAATAAAAAACATTTGTATGGCTTCTCTGAAAAAAAAAATTCACGGAGCTTCGCCTCTTCAAGCTTAAATAAAACTCAGACGGCGAAGCTCCACAAATTTTTTTTTTCGGAAAGCCATACAAATGTTTTTTTTTTAAATGGTTTTGCTCAAAACTGCATACAAAATTTTACTTATAGTAGCAGGCAAGCAGAAGCTAGTAGGAGGTCTGATAAAAATTGTTTTTTTGCATATTAAAAATGTTCCGTTTGTCGCAGAGACTTGTGCGTAGGATCATTAAAAGCGTGAAAACGACGCGCATTTTATAAAAATAACTTCGGAATGATCTAAAGATTGGAAAGTCTATTTTTTAGAGGTTTTTCGATAAAACTGGAAAACAACTAGTAGAATCTAAAGTTTAACACAACAATTCCATCATACGCGTTCCAGTAGCTTGAACCGCATCTTTTAAAAATACTTTCGGTATGATCTTAAGATCAGGAAGTGTATTTTTTAAATTCAAAAATCCTCCGGTTGTCGTAGAGACTTGTGCGTAGGCTCATTTGAAGCGTAAAAATTGTGCGCATCTTTTAAAAATACCATTCGGATGATCTAAAGATCAGGCAGTCTATTTTCGGGAGATTATTCGATAAAACTAAAAAACAACAAGAAAAGGGGAATCGGATTGGACTTACTCTGCAAAAACCGAGTGGTGACATAAGGAGAGTAGCGCTATAGAGTGGAACCCACAATGTAAACTGCAGACCTGGCCGACAAGTAATAATCGCTCTGCTCGATTAAAGTTCAAATTGCGAGGTTTTTGGAAAAATTTACAATTATTTTTTCATTTCCTCCGAATTGTTTTTTTTAAAGCGGAAAGTTTAGTCAGGATTTGACACCAAGCAAATTACTAATTTACTTTTATTTACATTTTCAATTAAATGAACATATAGATAAACCAAAATAATTTAAAAAAAATATTTTATTATAGAAATAATAATTTTAATAATATATAATTTTTAATAATAATTATTAATTTTTTCTTCATAAAATAGCGCTTTCGAAACTCATCATCATTAATCACTCACATAAAAGAAAAATGAAAAGTTTTTATTTCGCTTTTTTAGCCTTGATAGACATAGTTTTTCTTTTGTTCTTCTGTATATAATATATTGCTGTTGTGTTGGATAAACTTTCTTATATTCTCTTGCATTTTACCAAGACGCGCGCGTTAGGTAAAGTTATTTGTCTAAGATGTTTTTGTTTTTAATTCTTTTGTCAATATTTTTCTTGGACATTTATTTGACAAACAGCTTTTTTTGTGTGTTTCCTAGCTATTTTAGAATCCTTAGAAATATATTGGTAAAAATCGATAGATTTGTTAATTTTTTCCATCAAAATCTTTTTATTTAGATTTTGAAAAAAAACCCCATGTATAGACCACGATTTTTTTTGCCTGTTTCCTGACTATTTTAGAATCCTAAGAATTCTATTAGAAATCGATAGAGATTGTCAAAAGTCTGCGATTTAATATTAATTCGCTAACATATTACCAAAGGCAAGATTTTTTCTTAAGTATATCACTGAATTTTTTTTTTTTTTTTTTTCATAAAAATATGTATTGTCCTTGTCCCCTCAATTGTATAGGTGGCACATTTAAATTTTTTGTTAAAAATATCTT
>JANSTW010109999.1:0-17467 GCA_027564275.1 Diadocidia ferruginosa | reverse complement strand
CTTGAAAGTCTGGGAAGTCTTATGGGAGTCAATGGGACGTTTTGAGTCTTGCAAGTTTTATAGAATGTCTTGAAAGGAAGTCTTATTGGAGTCTTTTGGGAATTTTTTAAGTCTTGGAAGTCTTATGGAAGTTTTGAAAGCGAGGTGAAATCACTAGAAAAAATTGTTTCCCATGATTTCCAAAATGATTTCCGTAATATCCGAGATGATTTCCGTGATTTTCGAAATGATTTCCGAAATAATTTATCCTATGATTTCCGTAAGTGGTTTCCCCCCTCGCTTGAAAGTATTTTGGAAGTCCTATGGGAGTATTTTCAAAAGTCTTTAAAGTCTTAAGGGAGTATTTTGGACGTCCTGGAAGTCTTATAAGAGTCTTTTTGAAGTCCTTAAAGTCTTTTGGAAGTCTTGAAAGTTTGGAATTCTTATGGGAGTCTATGGAACGTTTTGAAAGTCTTATGGGAGTCTTTTGGAAGTTTTATAAAATGTCTTTAAGTCTTTTAGAAGTCTTGAAAGTATTTTAAAAATCTTATAGGAGTCTTTTGCAAGTTTTATGAAATGTCTTTTGGAAGTCTTGAGAGTCTTAGAAGTCTTTTGGAAATCTTTTAATTTTTTAATCTTTTGGAAGTCTTATGGGAGTGTTTCGAAAGTCTTGAAAGTCTTTTGGAAGTTCTATGGGAGTCTTTTGGAAGTCTTAAAAGTCTTGGAAGTCTTATGTGAGTCCATGGGAAGTCTTGAAAGTCTTATGGGAGTCTTGTGGCAGTCTTGCAAGTCTTTTGGAAATCTGTTTAGTCTTGGAAGTCTTATGGGGGTCTTTTGGAAGTCTTGAAAGTTCTATGGGAGTTTTTCGGAAGTCCTGAAAGTCTTGGGAAGTCTTATGTTAGAAGTCTTGAAAGTCTTATGGGAGTCTTTTGGCAGTCCTGAAAGTCTTTTGGATGTCCTGAACTCCTGAAAATCTTTTGGAAGTTTTTTAGGAGCCTTTGGAGGCCTTGAAAGTCTTTTAAAAGTCTTATTGGAGTCTATGGGAAGTCTGGAAAGTCTTATGAGAGTCTTTTAAAAGTCTTGAAAGTTTTTTGGTCTTGAAGCATTTTGCTCTTTTAAAGTATGGCTGTTTTCAAAATTTTGTTCGGTTACCCCCTCGTCACTCGTCAGTCATGCGCTTTATTAGAATTTGGCCACATTGAAAACAAAAAAAGTTATTTTCAAATACATTTTTCTCCTACATAAAGGGTCTTTAAGAAGAGCTCTTCAAATGGCAAAATTACGGTTTATTTAGGAAAACGAGATTTTGTAGATCACATAACACACGTAGATCCAATAGGTAAGTAAATTGGAGATTAAAAGAGATTTTTTTTACGAAATTTAATTTTTTTAGACGGTGTAGTTCTTATAGATCCAGAATATATAAAAGATCGAAAAGTTTTTGGTCACGTATTAGCCGCATTTCGTTATGGTCGCGAAGATTTGGATGTGTTGGGTTTAACATTTAGAAAGGATTTGTATCTGGCACAAGAACAGGTAATTTATAGTAATCTCTCTGAAATATCTAAACAATTTTAAATGCTTTCGAAAAAATGTCCAGATTTTTCCTCATACATCCAATGACCGACCGTTAACCAGACTACAAGAACGTTTAATAAAAAAGCTAGGCGCAAACGCATTTCCCTTCTATTTTGAAGTGCCGCCTCATTGCCCGGCATCGGTATCCCTGCAACCGGCGCCCGGTGATACGGGGAAACCGTGCGGCGTTGACTATGAACTAAAAGCTTTTGTTGGCGAACAAATCGACGATAAACCACATAAACGAAATTCCGTTCGTTTAGCTATTAGGAAAATTATGTATGCGCCGTCAAAGTTGGGCGAACAACCTTCGATTGAAGTTAGTAAGGAATTTATGCTAAAGCCAAATAAAATTCATCTGGAAGCCAGTTTGGATAAAGAAGTATGAAATAATTTTGATTTTCCCAAATTTGTGTCTAATTTTCTGTTTTTTTTTTTACCAAAATGCACAGTTATACCATCACGGTGAAACAATATCAGTTAATGTCCACATTGCTAACAATTCCAATAGAACAGTTAAGAAAATTAAGGTTTCCGTAAGGCAATTTGCGGACATATGCCTTTTTTCAACAGCACAATATAAGTGTATCGTTGCCGAAATTGAATCAGAGTAAGTGTTTTATTGTACTTAATTACTTTAATTTTATACATCTATAGTTAAGTTAGCTTTTATTGAAAAACAAATTTAAAAAAATCCTAATTTTTAAATAGTTTTATACTAATAAAATAACTGATGCGATTTGAGGTTAAGAAGCTTGTAATGATTTTTCATACAATTACGGAAGCAAAAACTACCTATCCTTCTTTTCTTACTTGCTCATTTACTACCGAACTCATTTATTACTTGCTCATTTAGTACCCGATTCATTTTATACCCGACTCATTTATTACCTAACTCATTTAGTACCCGATTCATTTACTACCGAACTCATTTAGTACCCGACTCATTTACTACTGAACTCATTAATTACCCGACTCATTTACTAACGAACTCATTTATTACTTGCTCATTTAGTACCCGATTCATTTTCTACCCGACTCATTTACTACCCGACTAATTTATTACTTGCTCATTTAGTACCCGACTCATTTACTACCGAACTCATTTATACTTGCTCATTTAGTAACCGATTCATTTACTACCGGACTCATTTAGTACCCGACTCATTTATTACTTGTTCATTTAGTACCCGACTCATTTATTACTTGCTCATTTAGTACCCGATTAATTTACTACCCGACTAATTTATTACTTGCTCATTTCGTACCCGACTCATTTACTAACGAACTCATTTATTACTTGCTCATTTAGTACCCGATTCATTTACTACCGAACTCATTTAGTACCCGACTCATTTACTACTGAACTCATAAATTACCCGACTCATTTACTAACGAACTCATGTATTACTTGCTCATTTAGTACCCGATTCATTTACTATTCGACTCATTTACTACCCAACTCATTTATAACTTGCTCATTTAATACCCGTTTCATTTTCTATCGGACTCATTTACTACTAAACTGATTTAGTATCTGACTCGGTAATTACTGGATTTCTATCTGACTCATTTACTACCCGTCTAACTTACTACATTACTTATTTACTTCCTGTCTCAATTACAATCTGAACCAGACACATTAACTTCATGACCAATTCACAACCAACTCTTTAATGCCCACCTCATTTAGTACCCAACTCAATTACTTGTTATGTACTAATCCGGGTTTTTCGATACCCCGTGTCGGATTACCGGATTACCCTGGTAAGACTAAGCAGGTGCTTTTGAAACTGGTACCCGAAATAGCCGATTTGTCTGGGGTTGGATCTTAAATCGACCAAACACGGTTCCCTGTTGCAAAATTGTACAATTTAAACTACATTCTAACTAAGTACATTCATAAAAGTAGACGATGTACTTAAAAAGTACTAATCCGTTAATTGTTAGCTGCCATAAAGCTTATCGCACATTAGAGCGACGCGACGCGATAAGACGAGGCAATTTATATAATTTAAATATGATTCCATTATATTATATACAAGGGAAGGTATTTTACCAAATATTAAGTTGTTCCCGACCAGGCATTCCCATGAGAGTATTTCCAGAACCGAACAAGTCAGGAAGATCTTTTTTGGTATTTAAGATAAAGGGAAGGTTTTTTTCTGAAAATTAAGTTGCTTCCTGATCAGGTATTCCCATGAGAATATTTCTAGAACCGAACAAGTTGGGAAGTTCTTTTTTGGTATTTAAGATCAAGAGAAGGTATTTTACCGAAAATTAAGTTGCTTCCTGAAATTAAGTTGCTTCCTGACCAGGTATTCCCATATGAGATTATTTACAGAAACGAACAAGTAAGGAAGTTTTTTTTTCTCAAAACATTGCAAAAGTCAAACAACCTATTTTTATCAAAAAATCTCTCATCAAGAGTTCTATACAGTTTTTTTACAATGAAAATATTGTCTGTTTGTAAAGTAGAAAAATTCATCAATTTAATTAAAAAACACAAATGCTAAATTCTAAAAAAACTACAACAAATGATTAAAAAATTTCTAAATGCGCTATTGTGTATGCTAATGATGTGTATATAAAATAAATATAGAGACAATCCAGTTGCACCAGGTTTTATACAATCCAAAGTATTCATTGTAAAGCCGATGTTGCATAATAACAAAGATAAACGTGGATTAGCCCTCGATGGTCAATTAAAACATGAAGATACGAATTTGGCTTCGAGCACAATGTAAGAGAATTTACGGAAAATTTACAAAACACAAACAAATAAATTTGTATTTTTTAATTGGGATATTTTGAACGACGTTGTGTATATTTGTAGATAAAAATTTTGCATATATTTTATAGTTTTTCTATTATATATTAGGATGGAGTGAAAGTGAATATTTTTTTTTTATTTTTATTTGTCTGTCTAAGTATTTATTGTTTTTTAATAAATTAAATTTTTAATTTCCCATCTTGTACGATTCTGGCGCAGAGTTTTGAAATTAAAAAAAAATATTCATATTCACTCCATCCTATTACAAATATGTACTAAGAAATTAAATTATAATTATTTTATTATTATATATCTTGACATTTCGCTCTGTCAAAAAAGACATCTCCTGCCTCTTCATTAAATATTTTATAAGCTTTGTGAAATTTTGCGTTTAATAGCATATACGGCAGTAGCAGCTAACGATTCCAAATTTCTAACCTCAAAAAATAGCAGTGTTGGTGTATTTTTTTCATTTTACAATACGAATTGTGTTGTCCAGAATTGCAAAAATTATTAACTAAAAATACGGCAATACAATTTAATAGATTCCCAATTGTAAAACAAATTTATAGAGAATTTGTTTTTAAATGTAAACAATACACCAACCATTTTTTTCATATAATATTTGAGGTTATGTGGTTTGTTGTGCTACTGCCCTATAGTCTTTTCTATATATTATAAGTTTAATTTTTATTCAGATAAAAACCAATACAGTCGCATTGTTATTTATATTTTTATGCGTTTTACAGGAAAATTTATTGGAAATATTTTTTTAAATGGTGGTTGTAAGTTTTTTAATTTTATTAAAAATATTTTGTGGTGTGTTTGTTGAGAATTTTTATTTAAAATTTAATGCTTTTTACTTTCTTAGTATACGCGATGCGGTTTTGAAATTTTACGCGTTCTTTCACAGGCCTACAGATAAGAACTTGATAAATGATAATAATTTAATCGAGTAAAATTTTCTACAAGAAAAACGTCGAATTATCATACTTAAGTAGGAGTTAGACGTTAAATTTTTAAAAGTCATCAAGACAAAAAAAGAAAGAGATAGCTTTATAGCAAAAAGTCTAAGTGCAAACACTTTTTCTGAACGACGACTTTTTTTTGGGAAAGACAATTTTTTATCAGAAGGACGACTTTTTTTTGTTTTGTTTCATTCGAGTGTACACATTTTTGTATCTTATATTCACTATCTCTTTCTTTCTTTTTCTTGATGTCTTAAAAAATTCAATATCTAACTCCTACTTAAGTCGCTTTTTGTTCTTTGCCGGCTCGGAAAAAACAATACAGAAATGACAATTTGGTGTTGATACATCATAATAAAACAACCCAAACTCGCTTGAAAAATGTTTCTTTATGATAGTCAGAGATAGTGCAAAATTTCCATCCCATTTTTCCTTTGTATATTATATATTTTAAGCCATGTTTCTTAAATTAAAGATGGCGAAGATATATTATTAAAATGGCGGCCAAAACAAAAATCTTTTATAACTTGTCCAAACATTTACAAATTTTTGAAAAATTTTGAACTTGCATGGCTTTGTTCTTTAAAATTTCTTCATTCTTCATTTCTTTAAATGTTCATAAAAAACCCAATTGTGATGATTTATTCAAGATGGCGGATATAAATAGACTGGATTTTTGAAAAATGTTTTCCAATAAAAAAAATAGCCCAGGCTCTAACGGACCTACTCCCCGAAGGGGGAGGGAGGGTACATACTACGGAAACCACTATAATTCTTGGCGCTTTCCTTTGGTCAATATTTCGAAAAAAATATATTTTATGGGAGGGGCTGGAGGCAATAGCACCCGGTAAGAAAATTAACACAAAGCAGGGAGTTCGGAGGGCGGCAGCCCTCTAATAAGGGAAAAAAGTACAAAAACAGAATGTTTAGTTTTTTTACACCTACATGGAGTTTTGGATTTGCCTCAACTTATTTTTAAATGGTAGGTATTTGTAATAGCTTTTATTTGATACTTTACACCCCTAATATCTAATAATAAACCGCTATAACTCTTGGCGCTCTCCCCCTTTTGGACGGGGGAAGGGGTCGAAGTTTGGTCAAAATTTCAGAAAATATTATTTCGAAGTTTAATCAAAATTT
Organism: Diadocidia ferruginosa; assembly: GCA_027564275.1. Lineage (NCBI taxonomy): Eukaryota > Metazoa > Arthropoda > Insecta > Diptera > Diadocidiidae > Diadocidia > Diadocidia ferruginosa. Next base: position 11,029 of record JANSTW010109999.1, on the reverse strand, counting down.
CAGAAAATATTATTTCTAGTTATAGCGGTTTTCGAAGTCTGGACCGCGTCCGTTAAGGCCTGGAACCATAAGCGCTTATGTGTAGGTTCTCCAAAATATTCCAATATGGCGGCCGAAACAAATACCGGTAATTTCTCAAATAATAATTGATTTTTTTATATATTCATGATTTTTAACGATTTTGTGCATATGTCAAAAATATGGCGGATTTCATGAAGATGGCGTCATATATAGATCGATTTGAATAAAACAAAGTTATTACCTATATACCTACATATATTTAAAAATAATTTTTATGAAAAATAACTGTTTAAACTCCTCGATCACAAAACTCCAGCAAATAGCTTTTAATATTAAAAAAACAAAATAGCCGAATTTCAAGATGGTCGACATAGTGTAAGAGTAAGGTAATAAGTAATAACGTTATTAAATTTTTTTTTGATATTAAACAAAAATTTCAGAGTTTTAAGGCAACACAATAAAGTCAACGGTGACTAAACAATTTTTTTGGAATACAAATATTTTTAACTCAATAAAGTCCACCATTTTTAAAATATTTTTTTAAAAACATAAATTTTCTGAAAAATTTCTTACTAACATAAAAATCACAAAAATAAGTTCATAAAAAACGGTGACATAGGACAAAGTGTCTCAAAAGCCGCCATATTGAATAAGTTTGCCATTTTGTTTTTCTTTAAATATTCAAAATAAAATTTATAATCTGAAAAGATTTTATTTTATGAACATATTGTAATATTTGAGAAAAGTTTTCGTTTAGGCCGCCACCTTGGATAGCACCGCCATATTAGATTTTTTTATATAACTAAGTGCAGTATATAGGACATAAGTCTTACTTACCTTACCAGACTATAAGATATGATTATTGTTTTTCCTTTGCGGTGGATTCATAAAATTTTCAGGGACTTGTTTTTGTTTTTTTTTTTGTGTTATACCGAAATATAAGATACTTTTGTTTAGCCTATAAAAATAATTTATGCGGCTTTATTGAATAATTAATTTTTACTTTTATTAACAAGCGAAACTTGATAGAAAAATCTAATTAAATCGTCGCGTTTAAATTGACTTGAAAAAAAAAACTTTATTTCTAACAAGCAAAAATCAACAAAATAGAATTTAAAATTAAAATGTTATATAATAATAAAAACCCAATAATGAAATCTCTATATATATATGTAAATAGAGAGGCAGGACTTGTACAGCCCGGTTTCACCTTGTCCAAAGTTTTCGAACTAACGCCACTGCTTGCCAATAACAAGGATAAATGGGGTTTGGCACTGGATGGCCAGCTAAAACACGAAGACACAAATTTAGCTTCTAGTACCTTGTAAGTTTTGAAATTTATGCGTTTGAAAATTTTGTTTCAGTCACTAACCTAATATAACATTTAAGTAACGTTTTTTTATATTTTTTATCCATATTTTGTTTTCGGTTATATTTTTAATGTTTATTACAAAGATTTTCTATACGTTTTATATAAGAAAGAACTCTCAATCAAATTTGTTCTGTCAGGGGCTATTCATACCGTAAACATTTTACTTATAACAATCAGAAAAAAAATCATGAATTTAATCAAATGACGAATTTAGAAGCTGGCATCATATGAGGACATTATAGGAGAATATATTAATAATAATTAATTCAACATACTTAGATACTTTATTATATCAATGAGTCTGGTAATTTAATAATAATAAAACATATTTTATTAAAATCAAACCATTTTTGACAAATTTGCTTCGATTTATGTTACAAACGTCCTCATATGATGACGTTAGGATATTATTTCGGGTTATTACTAAAATTGTGCATTTTATTGCACATATATTACATGTTTGTTATTTTGTCCCCTTTATTGTGTTTTGTTACTTAATATAATAAATATATTTTTAAGACAAATAATTAACACAAATTACATATTTATTAGGTCTCGCAATTCGGTCGATGGAGAATATAGGTTTGTAAATAATAAAAAAAACTGCACCGATAAAAAAAATCCAATTATACTTTTAGGGTTTTGCTTTTTGTATTGCGCTTTTTATCTATTTAACTGCACTTTATAATTGTATGTAAAAGTTTAAAATAATTCACTTGAATTGGAATACTCATTTCAAATCAATTGCAATTTGCCAATGAATGAAGCAAAATGCTTAAATTGTAAAAGTATTTCTTTAATATATAAAAGATCTGTAATTTTTTTTTATATTTGAATACGTAGTCTAATTTTTTGTTTGCTAAAACCGAGTTTTTTTAATCCTAATTCATAACTTAACTTAATATTTTAAAACAGGCTAATCGGCCTAATTCAAAGTAAAGCTATTCTCAAATAAAATTAGTGGGTCGGCGTGGGCAAAGCGTATCTTTCTTCGCCCAGCCTTAAAACGTTTGTTTCCTTTTGAAAAAACCATGTTTTTTTCTAAAAACTAATAATCCATGAAGTAATCTCAGCATTTAAAATGCGTTTTGGGAACTACGTCCCATCATCAGTATGGCTGAGATTCCTTATCATATGGAGTTTCTCAACCATACTGATGATGGGACGTAGGTCCCGAAACTTCATGGATTATTTATTTTTAGAAAAAAACATGGTTTTTTCCAAAGGAAACAAATTTTTTTAAGGCTGGGCGAAGAAAGATACGCTTTGCCCACGCCATCCCACTAATTTTATTTGAGAATAGCTTTACTTTGAATTAGACCGATTAGTCTGTTTTAAAATATTTACATATTTCAATTAATAATTAATTTAATTTAATAATCTTTCATTGCAGATTTGGTTTATATACTACCAAGTCTGCAATGAAAGATTATTAATCAGAGACGAGCGGCCTTAAAGGGGGGGGGTGGTAGGTGGCCTCGGGTAAAGCTATGCCACCAAAAAAATGCAGATGAAATAAAAAATCTACTATATTTGAAACATGTTTTATGAATTCCCAATCTCCATCAAATCTCCAGAGATTTCATAAAACCTTCATCAAATTCCTTTCGTCAAATTAAAAACCCTTGCAATTTTTAAAATTGTTTGAATCTCATAAAAAAATCATGGATTTAAGGGCTTTTTTCTTTAATCAACCGATTTAGATGAAAAAAAGTAAATTAATCAAATTGTCCTTCCTGCGATTTTCGCTCCAATCTAAGATGGCCATGTTATTCAAGATGGCGGCCAAAACGAAAATCAGTTTTAACTCATTTAAAAATCAACATATTTTATTGAAATTTTAGATAGCTTGAATATTTTATGATTTTTAATAAAATAAAATTATTAAAAATTATCAAATAATTTAAATAATAAAAAAAAATACAAAATGTGCGATTTTATATTCAACATGGCCGCTTTTGAGACAGTTTGTCTAGTATCATCATCATTTATAAACCGATTTTCATTCATTTGTTTAAAAATATATTAAATTTTCAAAAAAATGAATGTTTTCAAAATATATTTTCGAAAAACTAATTAAAAAAAAATTCAATTTCTTATTACCGCAATTTTCAAAATAATTTCCCAAATGATTTCTGATTTCCGAAAAGTTTTCTGTGATTTCCGAATTTTTTTTTAGATTTCCGAATTTTTTACGAGATTTTCGAAATTTTTTCCGTGAGTTTTGAAAAGATTTCTCACATCCGTTATTTCTGAAACTATTTCTGACAATCAAAATGAATTTTTGATTTCCATGATTATGATAATTTTGTTCGAAATTGTCCGAAAGTGCTTACCGCCTTGATTTTAGTTTTATTCTGTTGCTTTAAGAATTCATTGGACGCTACTGCAATTTTATACGTTTAATTAAGAAATGAGTTAAAAATGTGTGGCTACTTATTGATAGTTATTTAAAAATTTTTGTTTTGTTTTTAATTTTTAATTTTGTTTTCTAAAATTCTGCACAGTGCATGAATGTTTATATAAATAATTGATTGATTGATTGATTGACACACAACGGCTTTCAAATATCCCAATTGTTAAATAAAAAAAATTTAATTATTATAAAAACAAAAATTGACAAATTTACCTTTTAATGAATATATAGAATTGCTGATCCTTCGCAAAGGGAAAATTTAGGTATTATTGTACAGTATAAGGTTAAGGTGAAACTGTGCATAGGAGGACCGATTCTGGGAGGGTAAATATACATAATTAATTTAGAGAAAAATAATTTAATAAATTCCAAATAATTGTAGTGATTTAGTTGCCGAATTACCATTTATTTTAATGCATCCAAAACCTGAAGAAGAAGAACCAATTATCGGTTCGGAACGGTCGCCCAGCAGAAACTGCTCGAAAGCGGAAAATTCACAGGAAAATGCCGAAGTTGCAACTAAAAATCTTATCGAATTGGATGGGTAAGTGATTTGAGTTTTTTTTTTAATATTTAAAATATTCCCATATTGTCCAGTTTAAATAAAGAATATAGTCAAAATAGTCTGTTTTTAGTATGGTGACATGACAACCAAAAGCTTCAACAAGCTTTTTATTTTTAATTTTTTCCAATTCTCAAACCCGTTACAGCAGCCAATATAAAAAACGCATTTGTTAACCATCGCTATATAAAATGATATATAGTTGCCGCACCTCAAGGAAATCCCTCTCTTGATTGACGGTGTTCTCATTCTCTGCCTTTGGTAGTTGATGCAGTCGATATCACTCACAGGGGCCTACGCATCGGTTGACCGACAAGGCGACAACCCAAGGCAGGGATGGAGGTAAAAGCCGGGTTGCCGAAACGAGAAGGGACCCGTTGTTTACTGTTTGTATTGATCATCGAGGGTCCAAAGAGGTTCAAATAGAAAGTGTGTACGTTTTGGTAACGGTGTACTCATTGTGAAGGTTTGTCCACAATGATTTTTAGACCGATTAAGAACGCATGGACTTAAGAAGTTGTCTATTGTCTTCGGAAGTTTTCGCAGTTTTTAGGGGCGTTTGAAGTATGTTGCGATGAAGGTGGAGTTGGGCTTGTTTATACGGCGGCGGTTGGAGCCCCCTGCGATTATCATCATCATCGTGTCCTTTACTCCAAAGCGAGTGAGCATAATGAACATTTTACCCTTTTTTCTATCCTGATACTATGGTTTTTATTGATGACTCGCACTAGCCATATTTTTTGTTGATCAGTGCGGTGGGTCTTATACTATATGAGAAACTCTATCTGTTGGTCATATAGGCGGACCCCTGAGATAGTCAACATAAAAGATGATATCGTGCATTGGAAGCAGCCTTATCAGCGATGACAAGATGACGACATGAAGGACGCGATGGGAAGGAGGGCTCTGAGGAGAGTAACGTACCGGTTGAGGGAACACGTAGAGTTACGTGGATGAGCTTCAAATTGGACGGGCTAAAGAGTTCAGTTCCACACACTTGATACCGAATGGGTATGAATATGATTTAGTGTTAGTGGAGGCGAAACGCCACGCTGCTGGGCGTTTCAGTAGGCTTTTCCCCATCTGCAGTCCAGAGGGTTCTTTTGAGCGATTGTGTTATTTAATTGACGATGCTGCAAGTGCTCAAGAGTCCCAGAGGCCAATTCCAGTCAGTGTGTGGTGCTGATATGATGAAACCATATATTTAGACGATCTTGAATTGGAATTGGGGTAGGAATACGAGTTTTGAAACCAAATGGAGGTTCTGGTTTGCTTTGGATGGATTGCTCTATAAATACAGATTAGATTCTTTCTGGAATTGTATTCTTTGTATTCTGTGTGCATATCCCAAATTATAAAAAAAGAAGATCTGTGTGCATATTCCAAAATATGCAAAAAGGATCTGTGTGTATATCCCAAAAATAAAACAAAAGAGGATCTGTGTGCATATCCCAAAAATAAAACAAAAAAGGAGCTGTGTGCATATCCCAAAAGACAAAAAGAGGATCTGTGTGCATATCCCAAAATATAAAAACGAGGATCGGTGAGCATATCATAAGAAATAAAAAGAGGATCTTTGTGCATTTCCCAAAAGACAAAAAGAGGATCTGTGTGCATATCCCAAAAATAAAATAAAAGAGGATCTGTGTGCATATCCCAAAAATTAAACAAAAAAGGAGCTGTGTGCATATCCCAAAAGACAAAAAGAGGATCTGTGTGCATATCCTAAAAATAAAACAAAAAAGGATCTGAGTGCATATATCGGAAATTAAAGTTCGGTGAGATTTTACCCCTAACACTTACTTTACTAATTTAAGCTGGCCTACAACAGGGTGTCAGTCTGAGCCTCGTTTAACATCTGCCGCCAGGTGGACCTATTCACCGCCAACGCTCTCCAATTAACTACTCCAGGTGCATCTTTCCATCTAGCCCGCGGTCGCTCTCTACTTCTCCTCCCCTCTGGAATAAAATTAAACAGCTTGGCAGGTATCCTGTGACTTTCCATCCGTAGCACATGTCCCATCCAACGTAGTCTATTAGTTTTAATGAATGTTGACCATATATATAGAGCTTTAAGTTCATGATTGAATCTTCTACGCCACAATCCGTTTTTGTTTACAGGCCCGAAAGACTTTTCGATCTGAGAATGTTCTGTAGACTAAAGAGACATCGATTTCCCGTTGTTATTCTTCGTTCAACTTTCTCTGATACGTTATTCGTGGTATTGACCAATGATCCTAACACTGCAGACAGTGTCAGTCGGATGGCCGAATCGTTAACCAACTGTATATAAAATCATATATAGTTTCCACACCTCAAGGAAATCCCTCTCTTGATTAACGGTGTTCTCATTCTCTGCCTTTTGGTAGCAGATGCGTAGGGAGCTTAATCATTGCATTAATACGGCAGTCGATATTCATTCAAGCATCGGTTGACCGACTACCCAAGGCAGTGGATAAAATAAGTTTATTTTTGTTGTCTAAATTATCGTGCGAGTTAATACATTGCTTTGTTTTTAATTTTTAGAAGGGAAATTTAATCGTATTTTAGCCAGTTTTTAGCGAAGCCACAAACAATAAATAATTTTTCGTGTGATTTAAGCTTGTTAAAGCTTTTGAGTGTTATGGCTTCGGGTGTTATGTCAGGTCACGTATTTAATATGACGTTTCGTCTATTATATATGCATCATCAGATCTAGAATAATTTACAAAACATTAAAACCTTTAAATTAAGTCCGCAAATCTGGAAAAGTTTATTTATTTTAAATTTATTATAAAGTTTGGAATATTTTTATTAGAAATTACAACATTACAATATTATTTTGGTTCTAAAATGGTTTAATATAACTGTTTTTTTTTTATTTTACCAAATTCTCAAAAATAGGGACGATGATTGCAAGGACGACGACATAATATTTGAAGATTTCGCAAGACTACGACTTAAGGGTGCTGAGACCGAGGCCTAGTGTTTTTAACAACAACAAAAAATATTATAAAAATGTATAAACAAAAAATGCAATTATATTATTATTAAAAATGAGATATAATGCTTTTAATAAATTTACTAATTTTATATATAACAATGCATATTATAAATATATTAAATATTAACTTGAATAGAAAACTAAAAAAATATTTCACATGTAATATGAGTGATGTCCTATTCGAAATTATTGTTCGGTTTATTAAAGATAAGAACTACACGGCATCACTGATTCAATTAAATGGATTTTTTTTTTAAATAAAACTAAATTTATGTAAAGAAAACAAAACAAAAAACGCAGAATTATTAACTATATATAAATAAAGATACGGGGCAAAACCCTTTATCAGGCACAATTTTGCATATTATATCATTGTCTTTTTATATAATATAGTCACACAATGAGGGCGAATTTCAGTGGCGACATCTTTGGGAAGCTAAATTAAACATTGCATTTTCTATACAAAATGCAATGCTTAATTTATCTTCTCAAAGATGTCGCCACTGAAATTTTGCTCTCATTGTGTGACTATATGATATAAAAAGACAATGATATTATATAATAACTTTATAAGTGTAATTTAATTTATCTTCCTTTTTGTTCGTTACTATTTTATTATTCAATATATAAATTTAAATTATTTTATATACATTCTAAGTTGTTGCTTACTTTTACAAAACAAAAAAAAATGTTAATTTAACAAATTAAAAATTAATTAACCAAAGTTTAATTAAAATTTCCATTTATCATATAATTATATATTTTGTATATCGATTTTTTTTTAAATTATATTTTTAGCTTTATAAATCTAATCAAAATTTAATTCATAAACATTCGTTGCGGTTTTTTTTATTCAAATAATATCGGGTAATACATTGCGCAATGCGCAGCTTCCAATTTGTTTTCTTCTGACGTCACAAGTGCTAGCTTTGTTACAGTAAATTAAGCTTGCTAAAAAGTCAGATATAATCGATCGATGCTCAAAACAAATCGGGTTTGATCGAATCGAAATTTTGATACGGTACATTTTTTTTTTGATTCGATAAAATTTTGATTATAATCGTTCAAAGACATTTGTCTAGAAACCCGAAAATCTACCATCTTAAATAAATGCTTTGTATGACGTCATATTAAAAAAAATATATTTGTAAAAAATAGCCAACTCGCCAATTAAAAAAAAGTAATTATTCGTTAAGACGTTAGTATAGTAGTAGACTAGTCTATGTTTTGACGCCATCTTGAATTAAAAAAATGTACTAAATTTTTCTTTGATCGAATCAAAATGTTGATACAGTAATTTCTTTCGATTCGATAAAATTTTAAATTTAAATCGTTAACAAGGCAATATTTAGTCAAGAAAACCGAAAATCTGCCATCTTGAATAAATGCTTTGTATGACGTCATATTAAAAAAAATCTGAATTGTCAAAAAATTGCCAAATTTTCAAATAAAAACAATTATTTGTTAAGACAATGAAGTTATTGACTAGTCTTTGTTTTGACGCCATCTTGAATTAACAAAAAAATTTACTAATTTTTTCTTTGATCGAATCAAAATTTTGATACAGTAATTTCTTATTTTCTTTTCAAATTTGGATTTTAATCGTTAATAAGCAAATATTTTGTCCAGAAAAGCGAAAATCTGCCATCTTGCATAAATGCTTTGTATGACGTCATATTAAAAAAACCTTGATTGTCAAAAAATAACCAAATGTATAAATTCAAAATGCAAATTAAGTATTTGTTAAGACAATGAAGTTATTGACTAGTCTATGTTTTGACGCCAACTTGAATTATCAAAAAAATTTACTAATTTTTTCTTTGATAGAATCAAAATATTGATAAAGTAATTTCTTATTTTCTTGATTCGATCAAATTTTGATTTTAATCGTTCAAAGACATTATTTTGTCTAGAAAAGCGAAAATCTGCCATCTTGCATAAATGCTTTGTATGACATCATATTAAAAAAACCTGGATTGTCAAAAAATAGCCAAATCGATCAACCAAATATATAAATTCAAAATGCAAATTAAGTATTTGTTAAGACAATGAAGTTATTGACTGGTCTATGATTTGACGCCATCTTGAATTACAAATTTAATTTAATGAGTTGCCTATAATATGTTTAACTAAAATACCACAAAATTTTAACCGCAAACCGTACTTTTTATAAACAAAATTTGAACGCATTTGTTTTTTCCAAAATTATCAAAATCGTTACATATTTTTTTTAAAAGAATATATTTTAATTAAACAAATCAAATATGCCATTAACAAAAAAAAAAAAAAAATTGCTGCATTTATATAAATAATAATGCCGTATAACAAGAAAAATTTCGACTGCGCGACTGACCATTAGTTTTAAAATGTCTTTTTCTATATATAATATGTAGTTAAATAAATTGCATTTAACAAATAAAACAAAAACTATAAATGTTAAAATAGAAAATTAAAATTACCAGAAACAAAAAAAAAGAAAAAAAAAACGTTTTATTAAAAAAACATATTTTAACAATAATTAACATACTAAAAAAACAGCGTTTAAAAATCATGAATTCCGTATATATATAAAATAATATCCTATAACACTATGGAAGCCATCTTGAAAATTTGTCATTTTGCATTTTTTTTTATTGCCTAAGTTTATTATTAGTTTTGTGGTCGGGGAGTTGAAAAAAAAACCACATTAAAACAGTATAAATACAGTATACATAAAGGGTTGTATTACCTACTATAATAGTTAAATTCATTAGATTCCGCCATTTTGGAATTTTATTTCAAATTATATTATATTTGAAAAAAAATAATCGGTTTTTTTAATAGAAAAAACTTTGTTTTATTCAAATCGGTTAATAAATGCGGCCGCGATGTAGGTTAAAGTGTCTCAAGAGCCGCCATCTTGAAAATATCCGGAATTTTTATTGTTTATTCTTGGAAAAATAAACGTTTCTGATAAAATTACTATCTTCTTAACTAATTAAAATTTGTTTCATGAAAATCGGTTAATAAATGACGCCGATATAAGAAAATGATTTAAAATCCGCCATCTTGAATAAGTTCACCAATTTTGAAAATCGTTTATATATATTTTTAAAATTTAAAGATTAAAACTAAACAATTCCAAAATTTCAGGAAAATATGTTAATATTTGGACAAGTTATAAAGGATTTTTGTTTTAACTGCCATCTTGAATAACTTAACGCCATCTTAAATATTATTTTCTTTCAGAATATGGTTCGAAAATTTGTATTTCTTCTGTTTTGTGTTACAATATACGGTTTTTTAGGCAGAAACATAAGAAAACGTATTTGAATTGTGAGGTGTAAAATTGGCAGTTATAAAAAATAAAATGTACAAAAGTTTTACCCTAAAAAAATACGGAATTCGTGATATAGTTAAAAGAAAGTTTTTACAATATTATATAGTTGATTTATCGCAGATATTTTAAATCGTTAGATAATCTTAATGTTACTGTATTTTTAAAAAGAAAAATTCGAATAACCCGCAATATATCCAATTATATCCCTTACATGATTTATGATGTACCTTATACAACTTATTATAACTATAGATTTGCTATGATTCCTATTCACTAAAATAAATGCATCTGTTAAACTCTTTCAATAAATATAGTTTTGAATTAGCAAATTATCCTCCATACAGTGGTAGAACCCG
>JANSTW010109888.1:0-17484 GCA_027564275.1 Diadocidia ferruginosa | reverse complement strand
ATAAACACCTGCGAATGAAAGGTGATAATAGAGATGTGAAAATTTTTTGGCCCTACCGAGCCTCGAACCCACAACCTTTTGATTACGGAGTCGTGACGTTACCCACTACTCCATACTGGTTATCCCTGTGGTACTCCTGCCATAATTGGATGAAAGTTTGAATAAGCCTCTTAAGGTAGGACTCTGAATTTACGATTATGCAAACATGATTCCAAAAGTTGGCAGTAATTTTGTGGTAATAGTTTACTCATTTTGTGTATCAGGCCTTGGTGCCGAACCCTATCGAATGCTTGGGAAACATCAAAGAATAATGCATTAATAATATTTCTTTTCTTCGATAGCCTTCTCGATCACTGTAACAATTCGATGAACCTGGTCTATGGTTGAGTGCTTGCTTCTAAATCCAAAGTCCAAACTGATAGTCCGGAATTTCGATTAGCGATTTAAGACGTTTAAGAAGTATAGTTTCACGAACAGCTTAGAGATTAAGGGTAACAGTGAAATTGGTCTATATGATGTGATCTGCTGGTTTGTCTTCTTTTTTAACATAATAATTTGAGCTGTTTTGAAACACTATATATTAAAGCCAGAAACAAGCATCAAACAAGTATGTTAACATGATACCGGCTCTTCTAGGAAGTTCTGTCAGTAGCCCAGGAGAAATCTCATCAATACCAGGAGCTTTTTTAAGATTTACATGTTTATCGATTTCCAATGCCAGTTTCATTGATGAAATAGGGTTGATTTTCGATGATGTTTGATATATGGGAGTTGGATCAATACCAGATATAATGTTGTATGGTTGAAAAGTTGATTCCAAATGAATTGCAAACAATTCTGCTTTTTCGTCGTTTTTCCTTACCCACTTTCCGTGTACGTTTTTTGTTGGAGACGCTTAAATCTGCGTGTTGCTTTCCATCATGAATAATCCCTATCAGTTCCAAGACCCAGTTTACTTAAGTAGTAAGTTGTCGACGCAGTTCTGTTTAAAAAAAAAATTAATCGGTTAACTTGATTGCTAACATGATTAAATATACTTTTATCATTATAGTATCTAGTTCTATGCCAAATTCTTCTTGTTTTTCTTTTTTCATTGATCAGTTCCCTGATTTCAGCTGGATAATCAATTTCTTGTTCTGGTTTTTCTTTTTTGAGTTTGGAGTCGTTTGACTGGCAGCCAATCTTCTATATTACTGAGTCGGACTTTTAGATTAATGAGGCTATCCAAACTATCTCTGAATATGTCCCAGTCAGTGTTTTTATTTGTGAGATTTTGTTTTCTCGTTGTTTTTGTGATTTTTGTGCTTAAAATTAGCAGAACTGGGGTATGGTCTAAAGATAAATCATCGATACCACTTGTTTGCAATCCTCTTTAAAATGAAGAAAGATCCAGGAATCTTATTAAATTTTATAGGCCAATATGTGGGTGTACATGAAGAATAATAATCGAAGTTAGATTCATTTATATAGCATTCAAGAGTTCTTTTCCCTTACCAGGTGTTATCAATCTTTAATCTTGATCCCCATGCCCCAATGATAAACCTTGGACCAAGTTTATTATATATACCCATATTCCATGTACTTTCTTTCCGAAATGTTGTGTTTTGGTGGACAGTATGTTGCTAAAATATTCTATACTAATACATGAATAAAAATACTAGACACTAGATATATATTCATCGTGCAATACATCAGTACGGCTGGAATTTTCACTATTTTGCGTATATCATTAACAAAGTTTAAAGTCGTGAACTCAAAGACGCAGAACAGAAAATATTTTTAATGCGTTAAAAGGAGAATAAATATTTTAGTCCTAACCAAAATACATGTGAATTTATTTGTAGAATGCATATTAGAATCTAATAATAAATAACCATTAACAAAAAGTAACTTTAGATCAGGGCTTACGTTCCATGATTTTTGTTTCTTAATTATATATTGAATAAATATAATTTGTGTGCAAAATACTTTTAATTTTATTGGTTAGTATTTTCTTTGAAAATGTTTTTTGATTGAAAGCTTTTAAAGCTTTGTTTTTTAACAATTTTTCCAAGGACATAAAACTTTTTGATTTAACTAAATTGATGTATTTTTGTTTTAAATATTTGGTTTTAGTGTGATATTACAACAAAAGCAATAAACCTATATAATGTATATCACAGTGTCTGTCTTGTTTTTGTCACCCAAAGCCACCAGAACAGTGAGTGCTCGTTAAGACAAACAGGGCCAGATGCCAACACACAAATTGTATAACTATATTCGTTATTTTATGAAAACAAATAAATTTCTCTCTATTTATTTGAACATGAATGGATTCGGTTGCGGAATAAAATGTACGTTCATACGAAGAATGTTGAGTTTACATGTTTATATATGTGTCTTATATATTATAAGGGTTGTTTTATAACATTCTATCTATATACATGAGCAATGAACATATATCGGGATGAGTTTTACAACATTTATTCATCTGTATGTAGTAAAAATAAAAAGTGTTTTTTTATTTGGGAAAATTCAGTTAAATCATAATGTACAGAGGGTTTATATAAACTTTAACTAGATGTGTAGTTATACGTAAATCATACAAAACTTATAACCGCACACAATGCACACTATCATATGTACAATATATAACTAATATGACATCTACATTCGCCATCCCCGCCGGAGTTCAGACGCTAAATTTCTATTATATCTAGCGTCTGTTCTTATACCGTTTTAAAAGGACGCACAATAGTTTTTGCAATGCGAATCAGCGTGTGAAGAAAAAGCAACAATAATTTCAATGAAAAATTGTGAAGCTGTGTAGCTTTTTTATGCAAACGATAATAATGTCTAGTGGGGATATACATATAACAGCTTTAAGTATACAATCTCTAATAATGTAATATGTACAAAAATAATGCACAAAAATGTGGATTTTTAAGCTTAACACTTGTATTTTTTGCGTTAACCATTTTTGCTTTTGACATCACGTAATAAGAATAAAAATAATATTTTGAATTTTCCACATTCTTTGGCTATATACATATAAGTACCAGCATAGTAATAAATTTGGTGCGTGCGTTGTGCAAAGAAGACATTGTGTGAAGAAAAAAATCCCAGAATTGTGACATAAAAATATATTAAATGTTATGCCACGAAGAAGAAAAAAGTAATAAGCTTTGTTTTGATTTTGACAGTTTCGTTAATTATATATTTTGGCTTATTATACTGTGCCGTCTTTTTCTTCTGGACGACTTTATTAACTTTTATATAATTACTCTAATTAGGGAATGTAATAATATGGATATCATCATAATAAATTTTTCCAACTAACCTTGGTAAACAAATTGCATGTTATGAAAAATTAATGTATACTAGTGGTGTATGGATACTGGTAGTATTAAACGAGTGAAGTTGGTCAAGTACAATCAAGACCGTTATATGACTATCCTACCCGACTAGACCCGACCCGACCCGACTCGACCTATCCCGATACCAATACCCAACTGTATCAAACTCGCTTGATCTGACTCGACACCGTTATTCGACTATACCCATCACCGTTACCCGACTCTACCTGACCCGATACCATTATCATTACCCGAATCATGTCTCGACACCTATGCCCGACTGTATCTGATTCGCCCGACGCGACCAAATTAACCAACCCCAAACTCGCCAGACCCGACCAGACACCGTTACCCGCCTCTACCCGATCCGACACTTTTACTCGTCTCTACTCAACCCGAAAACATTATTCTAGTCGAATATTTTGGATACCAGTTTCAAAAGTGCCAATAGTTATTATATTGTGTCAAATATCCCGATACCAGTCCGCACCAACACTAATTATATAATTATCGAGCCTTTATAGTAATGTTAGTTTGTATGTAGGTCTAATCTAAAATATGAAAACCATAAAATTCGCCAAACGAATCGATATTTAAATTTACTTACAAAACCAGTAAGCATTGTTCCCTGTAAAACATGATTCCATCCTATAAATTGCAAGTATGTTGCACAGCACACCTGAAAGTCGATTTTTAAAATATAAGTTAATGGCATAATATAGAGTTCAGTGATCATTCCCCGCTACGCAAGATTCGACAAATATTCGACAAAATATTCGACAGTTACTGAGCTTTGGAAGAGCCAACATGTATGCCATTACGTTTTTTATATGAAGATTGTAGAAACTCTAAAATCGATGTAAAAATGAAAAAAAAATTATGCAATTTTTAACAGTTTTATAAACTAACAGTGTAAGAAAATAGAAACTGAGTAAGAGTGAGGACAACAACGTAGCTGGGGACTTTTGAATTTTGATAATTTTGAAGAATCAATATTCAATATAGACACGTATTTATTTATCATCGTGTCCATAATATAATATATTTCTAATGTTCAGGAACTCTCAAAAATTGACAGTTTTATAGCATCGGAAAATTAAAACTGAATCAACAACTATTCATATATATAAGAAGCATATTTTTGTAAAGTCTTTTAAGAGTTATTGATGATGATGAGTGGAG
The DNA here is from genome assembly GCA_027564275.1 of Diadocidia ferruginosa. Lineage (NCBI taxonomy): Eukaryota > Metazoa > Arthropoda > Insecta > Diptera > Diadocidiidae > Diadocidia > Diadocidia ferruginosa. Next base: position 12,967 of record JANSTW010109888.1, on the reverse strand, counting down.
GGGTAACTTTGATGCACGTTTAAACCCCCATCTTTCAATGAAATGTTTAATTTTTTTTGCTGACATGGATAAATTGAAATAGAAAGAGGGTGGAAGAAATGATTTTTGGAATTTTTTTTTGTTATTTTTAATATTATTTTATTCTATTAGTTCCGCTATTCACCGTTAATCGCTGTAGGTCTGTATCATGCACTGTTCAGTGTTCATCGTTTACACTAAGAACTAGCGTTATACAGAGTGTCCAAAATAACTAATCGAATTATTAATTAAGATATTTATTTATTTAAAAATAATGACTTTACATATTGTTGTACAAATTAACATATAAGAATTCTTAAATCTAGGTCTAAAACGATATAAGTAGAACTAAATAATATAAACTATAAATGGCCTTTATTCTAATGATGATACTTGGTAATGCCAAACTTCAATGACGCATATGGGCTGCTGGCCGTTATCAATTTGGCAGCCGTTCCTAAACTGTACGAATCACCGTATCTTAAGTGGCCAAATGAGCCATGGTGAATTGGACCAAGTGCAGGTGCTGGTATGACTTTAATTGCAGCTGACGTAAGGGCCGGTGAAGCATATGATGTATAACCTGAAGATAGAATTGGAGCATGTACTCCGTAGCCATGTCCATAAGCTGCTGAAAATCCACTTGCAGTAAGTGCTGCTGATGTTAGAGCAGCTGATGTTCCTGCTGTGCCATACGCGTAAGCTGCTGATGCAGATGGAGCATAAGCAAGTGCTGCCGGTGCTGCATATGAATAAGCAGAAGATGGTGCAGCATAAGCAGCAGATGGTGCAGCATAAGCAACTGATGGGGCTGCATAAGTTATTGCTGCTGCTGGTGCTGCATGAATCGCGGCAGTTGGTGTTGATACGGCATATGGCTGTGGTACTGGATACGGTTGTGGTACGGCATAGGGTTGTGGTACTGGAACTGCTACGTGCCTATACAATTTATAAAATAAATGATAAATTTGCAAATTTTAATCATAAACCGCACTTACTTTGTAACCGTAACTGGATAAGGTTGGGGTACTGGAACCGCAACTGGACGATCAACTGGTACAGGGTATGGTTTAGGCACTTGTACTGGAACTGGGTGTGGTACAGCTACTGGATATGGTCTTGGTACATCAACTGGAACAGTAATGCGAACTGGATATGGTACTGGACGATCAACAGCAACTGGAACTGGATGTGGTACAGCAACGGGAACGGGTTGATTGACTGTTTGTACAATATTTCTGGTAACAGTTGGAGCTGGCAAAGCGTATGCTGCAGATTGTATGCCATATGTTGGAGCAGCAGCCGCGTACGTTGGTGCAACTGCTGCATATGCTGGCGATGAAACATATTGTGATGATGCAAATGGTGCTGCTAAAATTGGAGCTGAATAAGCTGCAGCTGTAGCTCCAATGCCAGACGTATAACCAGATGAATATGCTGATGAACCAGTAAAGCCTGGTGCATAACTATGACCGATTCCTAAAGCATTTGTATAAGCAGCACTTGAACCGTATTCTGAACCTAGTGTTAGTGGTTCACTTAATTCGTGCGAACGTTTAACTGGTTGTTTTTTTAGTTGCTGTTCTGCTGAAACTGATACTAGTATCAGTGCCTAAATCAAAATGAAATTAAAATATTTCGTTAATTTAACGGAAGAACTTACTAATAATAAAAACAATCTCATTTTTTGTATCAAACTATGTAATAAGATCAAAGATAAATTGTCTGATGCACCTCACAAAGCACACTTTTTTTGTTATGTTGACACAACTAAGATGTCATCATCTTATATACGAAACATATCTCCAATAAATTACTAACTGAGATGGCGGGTGGTGGTAGGAAAAACCAAATATGTCGCGCAATAAAATATGCTTTTATTTTCATAATGCCCAAGATATTGATCTAAAATCACCTCTACATACATCTGGTACGCATGCATATTTAACATAAAATTTATTATTATTATCGATTATAATCGATCGATCATCAATACCATAATTGCGTGCATCTATCACATAAATCGTAATTCCTAGACCGCACATCATCGCCTATACCCATAAATATCTCGCGTAAATTGTTTCTATATCACATAATCGCAACACATAATAATTTGTATAAAATCGAAAAAATGGTTCAAGCTAAATTTGTGCAGACTTGTGTAACATAAAGCTCCTCTAAAGGTATTCAATAAAATGTGTAACTCGCACACGAACCAGTTTTTCTACTCTTCTTTTCTATAATAGTGGAAAATTGCAAGTAATAGAAGAAATTATGCTTTTTTGAATAAATTAAAATGCCGTTGATGGATGACTAAAATTGGTATATTATATATAGTCGAATTAGTCAGTGATGTAGTTCGATATAAAATCATGACATAACGCCCAAAAGTTAATTATTTATTTCTAAAGCCGACACAACACGCAAAATACATAATAATTTTTGAACTAACAATGACAAACGACATGATCGCAGTGAAAACCAAAGAAAAAACGGTCAGAGGAGCCCCCGTATAACTGGAATGCTGCTTTTATTATCATTTAGCTTTTGAAAACTGACACGACCTACTGCAAGTCGCTGCACAAAAATCGGTTACATGTAATTCCCATAAGAGCAGTGTGTAGCGACTGGTCGCGATGACAGGCGACTTGTCGCGGTCGCTGCATGAAAATTCCAGCTTTAGATTTCTTTATGGCAACAGAAATATGGCTGATTTTAGTATTACGACGGTAAAAATATATAAAAGTTTCTCTTGACAATCAGCCATGTTCATTAATTTTTTGTTAACCTAAGAAAAAACAGGCTACTGACATAGGTGTGACAGGGCTGATATATTTTTTTAATGTGTGCCTCTTTTTTAAACGATCAAAAATATTTGTTTCTACATAATTATCTTTGTATGCATAATATATAAATTGTATATTATTTTATGGTAAGAAAGAGTTGTGCGAGAGTTGCCAATGCTGAATGCTAACTTAGAGCTGGCGAGTTAAGCTAGCAAGCTGCTGCCGAAGTAAGTTAATTTACAGCAGTTTTATATATACTTACGTATAGTTGCATTTTCTTTTTTCTTTATTTTATTTTTTGTAAATAATATGCGACGATGAGATCAGACATCAGAGTGTTATATATGATAAAATATATAATATAGATATACTTAAGAAATATAAGGAAAAAAAACTTTCAAATACCAAAAAGTAAAACAAAAATGCATTTGAGGAAATTTTTTTCAAATTCATAGTTTTATATTATATGGGTTATATCTTATAAGTTCATTCATATATTTTAGCGACTGCTGTATAGATAATATAATTAATATAAGTATAATAATTTTTGATATGGGTTTATATAAATATATTGACTTAGGATATCTTTGTCTATATATATTAATTTAAATTGGTCGATTTTTCAATATTGTGTCAGTAGGACTTTATGTCCGTTGACCAGGACTGGGAACCATGGAACGTTGTAACATTCCATACCGTACCCTAAGTACGTAACGCCATTTTTTTGTAAAACTCGGGCCGTACCATGTAATATGTACCGTAAAAATTAACTTGAAATACCGTACGTGGACCGTACCCTGGAACGTATAAATTAAACACGTTTCCTATATACGGTCCACTGTAATTTTTTTTTATTTGTGTATTTTTGTAGGAACGATCTTGTTTTTTTTTCATTTTTAGATTCCTCGATTCAGAAAAAAAAACAATTTAGAAACGTCTTTAACTTTACAAAAGTTAGTTTTTCACTAGTAAATTATGATTAAATGAAGTGTGGGTAATAAACTATTAGAGCTTTTCAACTTTGGTATATATATTATTTCAATTTCAGCTATTTATATTTTAAACAATATAATATATTTAAAATTCCAAATTTCAAAACTGATTCGGATTTTGAAACATTTTGATGTTATCTTAGATGTGAAAATTTAAACCTATAGGTAAGAAGTAGAGAATCTCTTACAATCTTGTACAATTTCTTCATAAAATATGTATTTTAAGATAAACTAATAATTTTACTTTTCATTGCTAGAGCAAGAATGCCTAACTACAAATATAAAAATACGTATACAACTGACTTTTGACCCCATTTAAAGAGAATAAAATTAGAATTGATTTAAAAAATCAAATTGAATCAATTTTTGCAGGCATAAAAATAAAAAAAATGAAATTAAACTAATTTCATTCCTTGGATTTTCAGAACTGCTGAATCGATACAAAAATAAATATTCAAGTAATATCTACTTTAACGTGGCGGTTAAACTCTCAAAAAGTACACATATTTACTATTAACTATATCTTGAAAATTTAGGAATTTCTCTTAATTTTCTGTGTATATGTAAATATTAAATTTAGGGTTAGTACCGCCATATACCACCAATACCATGGTACTGTGATAAAAAACTGTGGAACGTAACGCTGTACCTTACCACGAACCTTTGTCTGTACCGCCGAAACGTACCATTCAAATTATCATCGTAGTTTCCAGCCCTGCCGTTGACTAAAAAAAGTAGTAGTTATTCATATTACATTTTAAATAATTTAATTTATGCTCAATATGTAAGTAAAAGCAATCCCTTGATAATAAGCCGAATTTTGTCCCTTTCCACGAAAAAATATTAAAAACGTAGCTGATTGTCAGCTAGCGAAACTTTTACATATTATATGAACTCAACAATGTTAGTGTTAAATAACCACATAACACTCAAGGTAACACTAAAATTTGTCATGTTTTTTTACAATAGGGTAAAATTTTCACGCTTTTAATGTTTATTAACGTTACGAAAATTTCGCTTCATTATTTTTACAGATTTCGCCAAGCAAATTTTCGCTCAAGCTTAGACAGCTTAGACTATACCTCTATGAATAGTTCTTTTTTGGCTTCTTGGGAAGCTTCTCCCACCTACATAACTCCAAAACAGAAATAAATGTAAGGACCGCCTTTATCATTACTTTTTTTTGCAGGTGCCTAGTAAAAAGGCTGGTTTTGCTTGGTTTTTGCTTTATATATATTTTGATGTTTGTATAATTTCGATGAAATAAATTCTGGTCAGCTTTTTTACGTGGCACCTGGAAAATTTTTTCACAAATATGTCAATTAATGAAAAAAAAATGCAATTCAACAAAAAGCATAAATTTGTTGCATAGCCGCATGGCGTACATACAATTCTAAAAAATCGGGTCTAGAAAAAAATTGTGCTACCTTCACCCAGCTCTATGGAAATTATAAAAGACATTTGTAAGGTTTTATTAAACTTTGCGGTGGCGCAGTTTAGCCAACATTAAAAAAACAAAACAATCTCGCATTTCTTTCCAAAAATAATTTCGCTACTGCGAACATGTGTTTATATTTATTTTTAAATTTAAAAAACTAATTTGGCGAATTAGAATTTAATTTAAATCAGAAACAAGTCAAATATTGACGCATCAGCGTAGCAGAGCAACGGCAACAAAATGAGGCATAACAATCAATTGCCCGACAATTTGCCGCAACTGCAAAATCTTATCAAACGTGATCCGGAGTCTTATCGCGAGGAATTTCTGCAACAACATCGTCACTTTTTGAGTATTTTAGAAATATTTAGCCTGAATCCGGGTGAACAAAACAAGAGTCTCGATGAGCTGGTTATCTTTATTGCACAGGTAAAAAAAATATTTTTTTAAAAAAACATAACCAAGAAAATTTTATAAAAACATTCTTCGAATCCCAGGTGGCTCAATGTTATGTCGAGGAGTTGCTAACGTTTCCGCAACAATTAGTGGATTTGTTGAAAAATCACTCCACCCAATTGGATCCGGGCATGCGAAATTGTTTTTGTCGTGCGCTAATTCTACTTAGGAATAAAAATCTAATTCCTGCCTTGGATTTGTTGGAATTATTTTTCCAATTGTTACGTTGTCCGGACAAAACGTTAAGGGCATTTCTGGAAAATCACATAATTACAGATATTAAAAATATGAATGCCAAACATAAAGATATGAAATTGAATTCGGTAAGTAAAGAGACATTGCTGGAAACTTTTTGTTTGTAACCGTTCTTTCTTTGCAGACTCTTCAAAATTTCATGTATTCCATGCTAACAGATGCCAATCCAAAGGCGGCCAAAATGTCCGTTGACATAATGATTGATTTGTATAAGAAAAACATTTGGAACGACCCAAAGACAGTAAATGTGATTGCAAATGTTGGTTGTTTTTCGAAGGTAACCAAAGTAATGGTGGCTTCGTTGAAATTCTTCTTGGGTGCTGATCCCAACGAAAAGGGATCTGACGAAGACGACAGTGACAATGAGCCAGATCTTAAGAATGCTATGATGGTGACACGAGTCAATAAGAAAACTAAGAAGCGCCAAAAACAATTGGAAAACATTAAAAAACAAGTGGTCAAGGCCAAGAAGAAGAAATCGAACGCTCCGGTGTTTAATTTTTCTGGTGTTCATTTAATTCATAATCCACAGGGTATGGCCGAAAATCTGTACAAACAGTTACAGACACAAAACGAACGTTTCGAAGTGAAGCTGATGCATTTAGATGTTATTTCGAGGCTAATCGGCATTCACGATCTCTTTTTGTTTGCCTTTTATCCATACATTACAAGGTAATGGGGAGGGGCGCAGAGGTGTGAATCAACCTTCTACAAGTTTTAACCAAAAACATTTTTAGATTCTTGCAGCCACATCAGCGCCAAGTAACTCGTATCTTACAATTTGCCGCTCAAGCTGCCCATGAGCTGGTGCCTGGCGATGTAATCGAGCCGGTTCTTAAAACAATTGCCAACAATTTCATCACCGAACGCAATTCAAGTGACGTTATGGCCATCGGTTTGAATGCTGTACGGGAAATTTGTAGTCGATGTCCGTTGGCAATGGGCGAAGACTTGTTGCGTGATTTAGTTATGTATAAAGCGTATAAGGAAAAAAGTGTCATGATGGCAGCGCGTTCGTTGATTATTTTATACAGGTAAAATGGAGGGAGCTCCTTTAATTCCAAAATTCTATTTAATGCTAAACGTTTCTTTGCAGAGAACAAATTCCCACATTATTGCACAAGAAAGATCGTGGCCGTCCAACGGAGGCAACCATTGAAATTAAACCCAAAAATTACGGTGAAGTGCATGCATTGGATCATATTCCTGGTGCTGAGGCGCTGTTGAAAAAATCAGAAGAGGTAGATGGATTTGGGAATTTATTTACGAGACAATTTTTGTTTATGTTGACAAACAATTAATATTTATCGTTTAGAAGTAGGGCTGAACTGCAGTATAGCGAATAGGACTCTACCCCTTCTATCCTGTAAAGGGTCATTCCCCGACCAACAAATTATACTACTTTTGGGGGAAACCCCCCATTTCGGCAGCGAGGGGGAGGTTAAAGTTTGTATGCCAGAGTTTTAAAATGCAATATTATGATGTCACACGTATACAGAATGTAAGAGTAGGCTAATTAAAATGTTTTGTAGTGTGAACTTATGGGGGTAATCCCCCCCCCCCCCGATTTCAAAATGGGAGGGCTTATCGTTTGCATGAAATATATCAAAAATACATTTTTATATGGGTTATGTGTATTCAAATGAAAGGTCCTGACAAGAGCTACAATTTTAGTTCTAAGGTAAGTTATTATTCTCCCTTCTGTTCGCAGACAGGCAAAAAAATGTTCCTTCTAAGAAATCCTTTAAGCCTTCCTAGAGGCTGATGGAAGAACGATGGACTACAACTCTTAAAACTATAGTTGTAGCTCTTGTCAAGACCTTTCATTTGAATACACACAACCTCTAAATATTTATATTTCAATATTTTTCATACAAAAGTCAAGCCCCTCCCATTTCGAAATAGGGGGTAATCTCTCTTATGTTTACACTACAAAACATTTTAATTTTCCTATTCTTCCATTCTGTACATGTGTGGAATCACAATATTGCATTTGAAAACTTTTTCATACAAAATGTAAACCCCTCCCCTGCAAAAAGGGGGAGTTTCCCCCTATAGACGTAGTATAATTTTTTGTCTTCATTCAAGAACTTCAGATTTTTTTTTAATTTAATTTTCTTTTGGAGAAGTTTCGTGGATTTATGAGAAATTTCATCAATTTCTGAGAAATTTAAAGATTTTTCTAAGAATCCCATGTAAATAATCTAAAGCTTTGAATCAGGTTACCTTGTTGTCACGTTGCTTCGTGTATTTTATTTTTGGAATTCAATCTTAGTTTATGACTTAGCTATAAGCTGTGAATGAATGAAGTGAATTACCTATAGGCTACAGCCTCATACGTCATACCAAACGGTTTAAAATTAAGTATCGATCTTATTTAACGGATGAATGCTGATGACTGTTTGAAAATATATGTATAGGATAGATAGTCATTCTTATGTATTATTGCAAAATATGAAGAATATTCTCTGATAAGTTTAACAGAAAAAATATTTTCCTAATCGAGCTCTTTGTTTAAATGTAATTTCAGATCGATATGAGCGATTGCGATGATGATGACGATGAGTCGGAAGATGGCTGGGTCGATATAAAACATGAGAAAGGTGAAGAAGGTAGTGACGTGGACGAAGATGATGAGGAGGAGGATGATGAAGATGATGAAGATGATGAGGACGATGATGAGGATGAAGACGATGAAGATGAAGAGGACGAAGAAGCAGAGGAAAAAGAAGAAAAGGATTCAAGTGTAGATAAACCTGCAAAAAAATTAAACATTTTAGACGAGAAACAAGCTGCCCAAGAGTTGGCAATTACTCGTTTATTTACAGACGAAGACTTCAAGCGTATCGATTTGGAAATGGTAAAAAAACACACAACAAATGCTCGAAAGAGGCCCCTGGAAGCCGAAAAATCCGAATACGTACGCCTGGACGACATTGAGATGATTTACAAAAAACGTAAAAATGACAAACAGACCCGTTTGGACAGTGTGATGAAGGGCCGAACGGATCGCGAGAAGTTTGGATATCGCGATGGTCGCCAAAACATACATTGTTCGAAAACAAATCGCGAAAAGACGAAAAAGAAGAATTTCGGCATGATGAGAAATAAGGCAAGGTCAAAGGTTAAAAAATCGTTTAAGGATAAACAGCAGAATATGCGAAAGCATTTGCTGAAGCAGAAAAAAATGAAATAGATTTGTGGGCATCATAAGGCTGGGCTTTTGTGTCACCATAATTGTTAATAAATAATTATTAATATTTTACATATTTTATGAGTTAATTTTTTTTTCCTTGTTATTATCTTACTGTAAGTTCATTTGGTTTTTAAACTTAAGCTTCTTAAGACTTTTTCAGAGGCCCAATTTCGTTAGGGCAAAAACTATAGTAGCTCTTTGAAATAAGATCACTTGTAGAAAATTAATTTCAGGGACGGAAACCGGTTTCACAAAACCAAAACCAGAATATTTTGTTAAAACCAGAACCAAAACCAACATTAAAAAAATTGTAAAAGCAAAACCAAAATTTTACAATCCGAAAAACCAAAACCAAGATTTGTTTTTGATTTAAATTTCATTTAAAACTTAAAAAAATTTGGTTAAAAAATATAAAACCAAAATTTAAAAACTTGTAAAACGAAAACCAAAATGCAAAATCTTATAAAACCAAAACCATAACCGAAAATTATTTATCGGAAAAACCAAACCAACTTCATTTTCAAATTGGTTTCCGTCCCTGATTTATTTCTTCTAAAGAATTCAATTATTTGATTTAGCGGGGGAAATTTGGGCGAATCTGCAGTATAGCGAATATACTCCATATTGGACCCCACCCCCTCTATCCTGTAAAGGGTCATCCCCGACAAAAAATATACTACGAATTTTGGGGGAAACCCCCATCTCTGCCGGGGAGGGGTTTTTTTGTATGCAAAAGTTTTAAATGCAATATTTTGATTCCACACCTATACAGCATGGAAGAATAGGCAAATAAAATCCCTTTAAAAATGGGAGGGGCTTAACTGGTACGATAGCCCCTATGGTCACAACAGCTTACTTTCACTAGTGAACATTGCTGGATAAATACCATCCGGACCAGCTGATTTGAAGGGAGAAAAACTGTCAATAGCCCAGACAATTCTATTCTTTGTGACTACTAGTGAAAACCACGTTTTTTGGAGAGCCTAATTGCTTTCTTGTAATCCTTAAGGCAATCCTTGTAAGGTTGCCAGAAATTATTGCGGTAGCAATTATTGAAGGAAACTACACTTCTTTCTAAGATTGTCATTTCACCACTTATGATATGATTTTTTACTGTAATTTAAGGAACACCACACCTTAAAAGATCTTACCATAGATCCCTCAAACTTGTCGACTAGAACCTCTAGTTCGATTACAGACTGAATTTCTGAATTTGGTATCCGACCAATTTTGGCTTAGAGCTTATGAATTTAACCCAGTCCATTATTTTCGGATTTCTGTAGGGTTTAGGAAGTGAACATTAAATAATGTCCACCAATGGTCCGAAAAAGATACCTTAGCCACAAGACCCTGGCTCTTCCGCCGTTATGAACGACCAGTCGCCCATTGGAATGTCCAGATTATGGCGCTGAAGACACTTGAGTAGCTTGTTTATCCTAGTTGTAGTGCTGTCTGCTGAACTGGCTAGACTTGGATCAACTCTTTACAGCAATCTGGATTGGGAAGTTTTTCCTTCCTTGAACTTAGTAAAGGTTCAGTTAAAAGTTAGCTGACTTGAGATGGAACAGTAAAACGATCTCTTGTCGTAGGGCCAAGAAGACCTGGCCTTTGTATAATCAAAATAGAACAGACGCACTTATGAGTCTGTCTCGTTTAGACTCTTTCGATTGGTTGCGGTTCTCCCCAGCCAGTGGGCTATTGGGGTCCATGCGGTTAGGTTTGGGGATCCCACACAATGCGAGTTGTCTCAGTTGATGTGATGTAAACGAACCGGAGACGGTCGGGCATTTCATTTGTGAGTGCCTTGCTCTCATGTAGATTGAGACATCGTTTTCTGGGGGATCACATACTAATAATAATAACTGGCTTGGCTCAGATAGCTGCGTCACTCAGCTAACGGGGAGATATGGAGTTGTAATTGTATAAGCATGCCAATGCTTTTATTTACATTGGTAACTTAACTTTTATACACGTTTTTCTCAGTTGCATGTTTTCAAAGTCGGTGCCAACCGTACCTCAAAATCTACTAAACCGATCATTTTTAAATTTTACAAATTTTTTCTTTATAAAATTAGCCTGGTAGTTACGTCGAGTTTTTTTTTATTATTGGAACGTTTTAAACAACAAAATGGCCAAAAAAATTGATGAAAAATCGTATTTTTGACTCAATGGTATGTAAAAAAATATTTAAAAACAATATCTCGACGTCACCATAGAAAAATTACAAAAGAACCGTCCTTTCGTTTTTCGTATAAATACAGGTAAAAAGTTGTCCTTCGTGACTGAAAGTTCAGTGAACCAACAAAAAACTTCCTAGTTTTTTTCTCGATTTTTGAGTCACAAATATGGTACATTAAAATAAAATGACGAACTTATTTAAGATGGCGGATGTGTTCATATGTCCGTGTATCCTTTTTTAACCGATTCAATCAAACAATATTTATTTTATTTATTAAAATCGTAATTTATCAGAAAAATATGTTAAAATTTAAAATAAATATAGCAGATTATACAAAATGTCTGCAATGAGACACTTTAATTTATAGTGTTTTAGATATTATCCAATTATAGAGCTCTATTTTTAGGCGCCATTTTAATTTTATTACATTTATATTTGTTTTATATTAAAAATATTAAAACAAAGAAATGTACGTTTTAAATCCGATTAAAATCTAATACAATTTAACAACGTTATTAACTTTATTACACTATGTCATAGCGGCCATCTTGAAACCAGTCATTTTATTTGTCTAAAATAATAAAGGTCTTATCTAGAATAACTTTATATTTCAGAAAAAATTATTATTTTTAAATTTAATATTTATATAAATGCCATTTAACATTCGCAAGACTCTTTTCCCCATAGCTGAGACCTAACAGGATGCTGTTTTGAAAGAAAAGAAGTGTTATATATAGTTTTATATTTTATTTTTTTTGATAGATTTTTCACATTACCGAAATAATGGGCTCAGTAATTTTTAATCATTTCATAATAATATATTAATAAGGAGTTAGGACGTTTTCATTTTGCGAAGTCAATTTCGCTTGCAATATGAATTCGCAATAAATTCATTGTTGTTGTTGTTTTCTTTCGCCGTCAAGGTCACGGCCAAGGGGCTCCCTGTCGATAGTTACTTTTTTCAACACTCGCGGCGCTATTCAAAAATTTTCTGGGGGACAAATTTTTACCATAGAAAAATTAAAAAAGAAACGAAGACATGAATTTTGCCCTTGCCCGCCTTTTTGCAAATTCGCTGAAGAAAAATAAATGGCCAGACATTGAACTAAAAGTTTAAACAACAACGTATGCGCAAAAACTTTTTTTGACATGCAACGCTGGACATGTGCGCGGCGAACGACTTTGCAATATATGTTTTTTCGCCAAATATCTCCAGCGGAGAGACGGCAAATTTTGTTGTTGTTAATTTTTTCAAACCATTTCACAGCGTTACATGTAGTATTAAAAATTGAAACGACGGTTTTTTGGGTCACTGAACTTTCATTCACGAAAGACAACTTTTTACCTGTATTTTATTCGAAAGGACGGTTCTTTTGTAATTTTTCTATGTTTTTACATTGAATGTCTCTTCTTTATTTATATATGTTCTTGGGTAATATGATAATAAAAAAAATCTGTTACCATTATCACACGAAAGTGTGGAAAAAACTTGACTTCTGTTCAAAATAATAAGAACACGAAGAAAATATCCCTTTCCAAATTTCTAGATCTTAGCATTTCCTTGACTTCTGTTCAAAATAATAAGAACACGAAAAAATATCCGTTCCAAATTTCTAGATCTTAGCATTTCCTTGTATACTTTTCTTC
>JANSTW010109887.1:0-29888 GCA_027564275.1 Diadocidia ferruginosa | reverse complement strand
GTGTAAAAACCCGCCCCACTGATCACCAAAAAAATATGGCTAGTGCGAGTTGCTGACAACACTCCACCTTTGATATATTCAGAGTTATAGTCGTCAATGAAAACCATGGTATCAGATAGAAAAAAGTGTAAAAATGGTCCCTATGCTCCCTCGCTCTGAAGTAAAGGACACGATGATGATGAATTTAACTAGGTTATTGCTGACGCAAACTTCGGCATACGTTTCTCTATTCTCGTTCATAATACCTAGTCTGCTTTCCCATGCCGGCTTCTCAACTCATATTGTTACAACTTTTACATTTATATCTTCCATCAAGATAACGATATCCGACATCTTATCATTTAAAAGCGTTATATTCTTCTTTTGGTCTAATGAGCTCTATTGGCTTGGTGCCTGGCATTTATTCATTCAATCATTTATTCATGTAAGAGGTCGTGCTTTTGTTCTAAATCGTACAGTTATGACGCTGTGGGATATCGATTTCAAATATATCATACATTGCTTGGCGTTTTTACTTAGCAACAAATCAACTCGACTTTGATGATCTTCGTACAGCAATTTACCTTAGAAGAGAAGTGTACGTCATGCCCTGGCACCGAAATTCGTCACACCGAAAGCCATTAGCATCGAAAGGCCTGGCACCGAAAAGTTCTCGCACCGAAATGCCCTGGCACCGAAAAGAACTGGAATCGAAAAAGCAGCCCTGATTAAATGTGTAATAAGTAATAACATTTGTATTGTTTTCTTATTTACATTGTCTAGAATAAATATTTTCCTTCTAAGAAAAAAGAAACAGGGCTGCTTTTGAATAAAATAAAAATTTCGGTGCCAGGCCTTTTCGGTGCTATGGCTTTCGGTGCCAGGGCTTTCGGTGCCAGGGCATGCACTCTAACCGCCTGGTATTACTTTCTTTCCATTTACTGTCACTCTAACCGAGAACATCTACTTTATAACAACGAAATTCGCGACAAAGTTGTACAAGAGTTCTTGGTTGTATAGCATCTCTTAGTTCCAAATCGTGTCCGTTTTAGTAAGCCAAAAATCGTTTCCGGTAAATTTCGTTTTGTATAAAAGTTTATAGCTACCTACCTGATCTACTACATATAACGCTTTTAGACTAACGTTGATCTATTGTCTACAAAGGCTAAGTTTCTTTAATTTTTAATTGAAAACAAACATATAATTAGTTAATAAGATGGCGCTATTGTGCAAATATTTCTCATGCATCGCGCCCTCCATCGACAAAATATTGAAGAACAAGAAAAAACAATTTCTTGAAGTAATTCAAAAGTTATATATTTAATTATTATTTTATTACATTAATAGAATTACCCGATCTTTTATAATTGGTCATATAGGTATATGTAACTATATATAGTTGTAACAAAGTTTCTCAAATATACATAGGATAACAATTATTAATATTAATTATTTATACGTAACAATAATTATAAATAAAATAGAATTTCCTTTAGAGTAGAATTAAAAAAAGTAGAGAATTATAATAACTTAAAAATGTACCAACAAAACAATAATAATAATTTAACAAATTCCTTTTTTTGTCTTAACTGTATTTAACATTTAAAGCCTGAATTGCGCCCTGACATCGCTTCTATCGTCGTTTTACATAGTTTTCCTTCTTCAACAAATAAATACAAATATTAATACTAAGGGAAAGTCGCTACTAGTGTTGCCAGATTTACTCCTTTCGGAAGTATTTTACTCCTTTGAGACCGCTTGTACTTCTTACTCCTCCAAATTCAATTCTAGATCATTTTGTATGAAAATGTACTCCTTTGGTATTGACTAAAATTATCTTTTTACAAATGGAACGTTATTTCTGTTTTATTTTGTATTATTATAAACAAAAAATTTCGCTGCGCGGAAATTTAAGCTCATTACTTTCATTAAATTCCCATACTTGTGCCTCAAATGGTCAATCTATTTAGTTAAATGTAAGAAACTTAAACTGTAGATTTTAGTTAAAAATCAAGCGTCCTCTAACATGTCATACGCCCTCTATCGTCAATATATGTAAGTAACAAGTATTTTGTAAATTGACTTTTACCGGCAATTTCTGCTTAAATTATAAAATGAACCGAATTATCGGGTATAATAATATGTGGAATAATGAAAGTGATTGAATTAAAATACCGAAAAATACTATTAATAGGGAATTTGATTTTGATAATACTGAATCATATCATAGGTTCGGGTACGAATATTTTGGAAAGAGCTACGAATGATCGAAATCATATGAGCCGAGGCTTCCTTATTGTTTTTGGTAGGCGCAAATCGTTGCTTCAGCAAAGTTATTGTTTGTCCCCGGAAACACGGAAGGCCGGTGTCCAGCATTAATGACACCAATGTTACAATTGCATCCTGGTACGGCCTAAAATACAAAATAAATTCTTTATTGTCACATAAAATAATAAATATTTAAAAAAAATGCTTAAATTGACGTTAACATTAAGTCGGCGGAGGTCAATGCGGACACAGTATATTAATCCGTAAGATGTCGTTCTAGTGTAAATTTTCTTAAATTTAGTCATACTCATTGTACTGTATAGGCTCAGCTGAATTTGAAATCCATACAACCGCCCCTAAAGGGTATAGGGTAAACCCCCGACTCCAAATAGGCGGCGGACCCTCTCCCTTTGGCCCCTGGGAGGGTTATCGTTAACGATACAGTAATATTAATATCTAATAGTATTAAAATTGTAGTCCTTGTTAAGAGTCAAGACCTTTCATTTGACATCACACAACCCCTATAAATATTTATATTTAACTGCATTTTGAGCAAACGTTGATCCCTTCCAATTTTTCTATATTTCTTCTACTTGTTATGGGGTGGAGGAGGGAGTAGATTTTAGCTGGGCCTATAAAGTACATATCATTTTCGTAAAAATTGCATGATATTTTCATAAGATATCGCTAGTTATCGTATATTTCAGTGAATTTTCAAGAATTCAAGAATTTCCCCAAAGTTTCTTATGATTTTAATAGATTTATATGAGATTTGGTCGATTTTGATTTCATGAGATTTATTTTTTGTTCGAGTTTCAGATAATTTATTAAACATCTTACCGAATAGCCAAAAATGCCTCCACACACAGCTCACAAAACCACTTAAATGCTGGCGCTTCCATTTTACCACCCATTATCATAACCATTTCATCGGTTAATTTCATGTCGGGCTCAAAACCGATATTACCACCCGGCGACGATTCAAACATAAAACCAAAATCTAAAAGAGCAAGAAAGATTCAGAATAGCGAACATAACTTTAAATCCGAAACCTACCAATGTGAATGATATGTCCATCGGTGTCAATCATAATGTTACCATTATGACGATCTTTAATTTGTAGCAAGTAGCCAATGACCGAATAGGCAGCCATGGATTTAATGAAATTACTTCGGGCCGCCTGAAATTCTTTTGACGTTTCGTCACCATATTGATGCAGAAAATACTCGTACAAGCCAGAGTCGGTTTGTCGTCCTAGTTGATCACGTGACTTTGCATTCGGCACACACTCGATGACACCGCACTAAATGGTAAAAAGAGATTTACAGAAGCTGAAAATTTACATAAAAAACACGTTACGTACTCCGGGTGCTGTGGCCACCACTCTATACGGAAACAGAAACAAATCCAAACCGACTTGTTGGAAAATGTTTTTAAAAATTGTTATAACTTGTAGGGCCAACATATCCTGCCGCACATCATCGCCAACCTTAAAGATGGCCGCTTGCCATGACTCGACGCCCAACGAAATGTTCGGCTGTTCAACGGCAGCTGCCAAATTATTCGAAACATCCATAGCCATCGTCTCGAGTTCGGAGATTCCACAACGATGTACTCGGAAACGTGCCAAGTACGGAGCTTTGGCAGCACTTTGCATGGGCGTTCCACTGTTGTAGTCAATGTCGACCACCATTGCCTCAGGGTTGGACGGTAAATAACAGCCAGACTGAACTTTAATGCGACTTAGTGCTTCCAAACAAGCCTTCTTACGTGGTTGACCTTTAGCAAATGATCGAATATCGCCCGAAACTGCCGTTATTTTGCCGAAAAAGTCAAACTCTCGTTCGTAGAATCGCTTTGCCGCTCCCGAAAACGATGCTATTATATTGGCACAAAGTGCTTCCAAAATGTCAAAGAGATGGGCTTTAGAAAAGAGGGCAAGACTTTAATAAAAATGCTGTCCAAACCGAAACCTCTCGATACTTACGATCCCGATGCTGTTGGTCCTCGTCCATGTACATGTTTGTTTGCATATTCCAAATGAGTTGATGCGCGACAATTTGTGATCGCTTCGAAATGTGTTTAATAAATTCGGTGACGTAACCCATCTGTTGGACAAGGAAAACAAAATTTAAAACCTAAGACTTTCAGTAATAAGCACCCACCGTGTCATGTCGTAGTGCTTGCACTAATTGGGGAATATACGGCAGCACAGATTCGGCCGGATATGATGATAGCGTTTTGACGGCGTATTGAGCGGACAAAGGATGCGTGGGAAATTGTCGCGAAAAGTAAGACATTGCTTGAATGGGGCCACATGGTGCCCATGTCAGCATGTACACCAATTCGGCTGATTCGGCCAGTAAAGTTTTGGTTGTAATCAGATATTTCAAAGCCTCCGGAATGTGTGAGACGGCAATCGGATCAGCAATAACTAAACGCGTCACTTCATCTTCAATGGACTCAGCATTTCGGATGCGTTGCGGTAAGAAAATTGCCAACGGTGGATTGTACGCCCAAGCCATGCGTGTATAGTCTCGCCAAACATTCAATTTAATGGGACGAGCACGCCATTCCGTGACTGCTTCTTCGCCAGGTATGGCGTAATCGGGTGACGAGTTCGGATTGTACCAAGTTATCAGAAATTCGATTTCGACGGCCTAGAATGAGAAACAAATTATTTCGATTCAAAGGTAATCAGCGCGATTAAGCGTACTAAAAGTTCCAAAATTAAATTTCTCTTCTTCATGTAATCCTTGTCGTAGGCGTCCTTCTGGAATGGCGATCGTTTCGATCGGGTAGACCGTTTCGATAGGGTTGACGTTGAGTGAGGAATCGTATTGTACCAGCCACCGGTTCCGGTACTTGTGGACCGAGCCACATCGCTACCGGCAATCGAAACGGTGTCCAATGACATTTTGGCCACCGATAGTGTGTGCGTGCTGGGATTCAAATCGTAGTCACCCACCTCCGAGGTCATTAGATGTTTTTTCTCACTTCGCATCGTTTGCCAAAACTTCAACAAAATTAAGATGTCATCAAGCAGCGCATCCCGTGATTGAGCCGGGCACAATTGAGCTCCGCAGAAGTAATCCAATGCGTGACTATAGATGCGCTCGCGTAAAATGTTACGGGACAGCGATTTAGGAATAGTGTTGCCCTGCAACAGAGACAGGCCACATTGCAAAAGCTTAAATCGACATCCAACCGTTGTAACACTTCGATTCTGTTTGCTGTCCTTAACCATGGGCAAACAGCGATGCAAAAGTAGGCAAAACATTTCCACCTTATCGCGATTACAATATTTGGCCGTGTCCACCATTTCGGCAATTAATTGCAGCCAAATTGTATGCGGTGCTACGACAATGGGTTTTGGCACCAATTGACATCCTTCGTAGGCAGCCAACGGACTAGTCACCTCCAATTCTTCGGCAAATAAACCGATTTTTTTCTCAAATGTTGTTTGCCATGCGTTCACCATTTCTTGGATGAAACAAAGTTCCAGATCCTGCCGAGCGGTCAGTACCCATTGCCAACACTCGACGGCCGTTTCAACGGCCGACACAGTGAATAGTTCAACTTGTGATGAGGCTAAAACAATCGCATTAGCTTAAATTGTTTTGTTCAAAAGAGGAGGTAACACTTACATACGGCATGCAGCAACTTTCGATTAGTGCCCGAGCACAGAATTAAATAGGCCGTCGCACGCCACAGGGCACCTCGATGTTTGGCATCGCTTCGCTCCCGACAAGCATCCCAAACATCTTTGACCAAACGATCGGCCAGTCCTTTCTTCTCCTCTTCGTCGAGCACCGACAAAAGTCCCGTAATCTCCCCGGCATACTTACTGCGCAAGCACAAAACGGCCACAAATCTTGGCGTATCCGAATTAACACAATTCGGCCGCTTAGTGGTGCTGCTGGTCACAATAGCCGTGCTGGCTGTTGTTGTTTGGGCCGCATGCAGGACGGCATCAAAGGCCAAGGCCAAACCGCTATGATGAACGAGTGTTGGTGTTGGCACATGATTTGGATACTCTTGTAGATGACTGCGGGTCGAATTCGGTGCCCATTTCATAGCTTCGTTGACAATACCTTGACATCGATCGGCAAAATCTTTTAGACGACTTTCACGTGCAGGCAGGCTATCCATTAACTGTAAAGTGTAAGGAGTGGAGGTTACCCGCAGCGTTGGTGTCTCCTCGTTTGGATCCAGTGTCAGGGAAAAGGCCAACAATTGTATGACGTCCAACATGCACCACAACACCTTACGATTCCACAGCAAATGCGGAAATTTATCCACCAATTGTGACAGATATTGATCGGCAACCAATTGAATTTGCTTGTGAATGTGATTGAAGTATACCAGCAATAGCATTGCCTGAGATTCGAGCACTTTTTCTCTCACCAAATGCTGCGACAGCAAAACATTACGGAATTTTTCGAAAACTTGATCACCAATGCTGGAAAATTACAATGTTAGAATCTGTTGATACCAAAAGATAAGGTTTCTCATATAGTGTAACACCCGCCCTACTGATCACCACTGATCACCGGCTAATGCGAGTTGCTGACAACAATCCATCTTTGATTTGGTCATCAATGAAAACCATGGTATCAGATAGAAAAAGGATAAAATGGTCCCTATGCTCTGTCGCTTTGGAGTAAGGACACGATAATGATGATGACATTTTGATAAACAGAGATCTGTGTAGGGAATTTTAGTGGTAAATTATCGGATTTTTACTGGGGTAATTGTGGACTTGAGCTAACCATTTGGCTTAGCTACTCTAGAGGTTGTTCTTTTTAAACTGTAACGGTTCTAGAAATTTTCACTAGAACTACAGAAGATTTTAATTTATAATTATACAGAAAGAAGAAACAAACATTTTAGATTAAGAGGGCAAAAATACCACCATCAAGAGGGAAGCGGTTAAAATAAAGTTTCGTAAAGACAATTTTTTTTGTTTAAAGCAATCTCCTTGTTATATTTTGGCCGCCATTTTTCGACGCCATTTTACTATTAACAAAGTTATTACCATTCTTATACTATGGCGGCCATCTTGAAAATCCATCATTTTGAATTTTTTTGAATATTATATTAATTTTGTTTTCGAGTTTTCTGATCTTGAACTAAGAAAAAAAGACGTATAATTAATAGTTTAACGCACTAGGAATAAATCAATAAGGATATTTGAATTTTCTGCTAAAGTTTAATGGCCTGGACAGAATGCAGTGAAATGTACGTTTTAGTAAAATTTACTACGGCGTACTGCCCCGGCAAAATTTTAGCGAACACAATGCAAATTTAATTGTCGTACAACAGCGTGCATTGTCTTCTCCGCATAAGACTCGTATATCCGTCATTTTGAAATTATTTTTTCTGACAACATTATTTTTCGGTAAGAATGTTCTCTTCTGAACGTAATAAACTTTGTTTCATTTAAATCGGTTAATAAATATAGCTAAGATACGGGGTTAAATGTTTTAAGAGACGCCATTTTGAATAAGACCGCCATTTTGAATTTCTCAGAATGAAAACATTGTGCAAAATTCATGTTTTTTTAAGGTCTATCATAATCAATAAAGACATTGCTTTGAACACGTAATGTGCCTCAAAGAGGGGAGCCTCACTTCTGCCACGCCGGAAACTAGATATTATATTATTAGCTGAAAAATTCGACTAATTCTCACCATTTTATGCATTGCCACATGCCAGACTTATCCTTTTGCAGTGGAATATCACACAAATAGCTGAGTATTGCCTCCAAACTTGGCTCGGCCGAATTTTCGACTCGTAACGTCTCCAGCCAGTACACACTCAACAGATACGTACACTGGGCAAACGTAAATTTGTGTATGCATGCAACAACCTCAGCCGGTGGATGATCCAGCAGTACCAACATTTGACTTCGTAGTTCATTTAGACTAACGCTATCCGATTTAATGGCTGATGTATAATGTAATTCACGCATTTCCGAACGATGAGCCGTCTGAGATATCAGCAAGGGTGATTTAGCGGCAATTTGCTGTACACCCTGATACCAATCGGATGGCCAAAGACGGGAATTTGTGAAGCCCATCACAATGCAATAGAGCCAAAAGTCCTTGAACAATTTGTGTAAGCGCATTTTTGGATTCTTAATCGGTGGCAGACGACGGGTCAGAATCTACAAGGAATTTCGTACAAATTATTCGGAAATTTACAACTCGTTCTAATCTAACAGCAATAACAGGAATTAACATGCCCAAGTTTCCAGCACTAGAGCTGGCTTTTTGTGTGCCCGATGTATTGTCATAGGAACGTTCACCACCCAGTCCGATTTGAACAAATAATTCCAATAGTTTACCCAATAAATCCAACATTTCTGCTTCGCCACGAATATTTCCGGCTATGTTGCCCAAAGCATTTACAACTGCATCGGACACATGATGATATTGTTTGCTAAGAGTGAAAATTTCAAAATAAGACACTTAAATGTTGTGAATTTGTATGGTTTACCGATGTTCCTGGTTTGTTGTGTAGGCCAACGACGCCGATTGCACCGTACAACTGGAAAACATTTTCATAATTTCTTCGAATATTTGCGGTTCACACTGTGATATGATCATACAGCCCAGCTGATCCACAATTAGGACATTTTGTTCGGATGGAACTTTGTTGAAACGTTGAATGAAAAATTGCAAAATATTGTGTGTTGTTTTTGGCGTATCCTTAAGGGCAACAGCCACATGACCCAACATCACAATTATGTTCAACGATACCAGCGATGATTCACTAAAATCGAAATTCTTTAAGTCATATTATTCAATTTTCCTTACCCATCGCCCTTACTTTTCTTGTTTCTCAGCCGTAAACAGACGATTGGACACGTTTGCCACCAGAGCCGGCACACAATATTTGTCCAACGAATGTGCAGCCCTGAGGGCAATACTTAAATTTTCGATAGCAGCATCACGGAGCGCCTCAAATGCAGCCAACGCTGACTTCGTAATGCCCAGCGGCTTGAGCGGTACATCAACGGCACGCAAGTCGTTACCTTGTACTGGAAAATAGTAAGTATAAAAAGAAGAATTTTCTCACATTGCTGAAATTACTAACCGACAATCTTAAACGGAGTCATTTCTTTGTCTTTTTTCTGTTGGGCCATCGCTTGAGCATGTAACTTGGCCAATATTGGACTAGGGTCAACTAGAAAATCACGCAGGTACGATATTGATGTACCGGCAATGTTTGGAAATTTTTGTGCCAATTTACCTAATCCCTATGCAGGAAAGAAAGAGTTACTTTTTAAAATTTTTATAAAAATAATTTCTGCTACAAACCTCCAGGCAAACCATCAACAATGGCATGTGATCCATGACAATTTTATGGCCCAATATTGAATTTAATTTCTGATAAAGACGTCCGCACAATTTATCGGCCTCTAAAAAGAAAATTGAATTTTTAATTAGAAATCCTTTTGTGAAAAAAACGAAATTAAAAATTAAAAACATAGGACAGGCAGTCAATGTGGGGATTTGGGGATAAAATGTTCAATCAGGATGTAGAACAAACAAAAAATAACAACATGGAAAACGACATTCTAGTAATTGATCTCGCGTCAATGACAGATTTAAATTACTTTAGCCATTATCGCAAGGGGTTAACCACTATTGGAAATCATGGAAATCATACAAAAAAATGGAAATCATTTAAAAAAATGTAAATCATTTTGGAAATCACTGAAATTTGGAAATCAGTGGGACACAATTTTTCATAGTGGTTAACCCCTCGCATTATCGTGTCCGTTACTGCAAAGCGTAGGCGCTTCAGGATGTTTTAATATGGCACAAGCCATATTTTTGGTGATCAGCGTGTTTTAACCTATATATGGTTAGCCCAAACTCTTGGCGTCATATGGGTGAACGACCTTCACGAATCAAAGCCTTAGACACAATCAAGCATTTGCTCAAATACCTTGACGGTTGCATTTCTCCGACGCGAGATCTTAAACTATGCGAACCGCACGCAATATACGAATGCGGCATTTTTAATGAAGTTCAAAATATGCGGTGCGGGTATTTGGATAAAAATCGAATCTTTTAAAATGTGGGGGAGGACAAAAAACCAGTCTTTGTTTCTTATTATTACATAGGGATTTGGTTTATGTTGCCGTTTTTCTCCACGCAAAAAGGAATAAAATAATTAAAATGTTCAAATCAAAAAGCATGCTTAAAAGTTATCGAAGAAGCGAACGTCGCCGCGGCTCATTCAAACCTAATTTTAACAAATAAATTAAACCAAGTTGTAACGACGGAATATTATAATCATCATCAACTGTAAACAAATAATTTAAATTAAAAAAAATTAAGAATAGTTAAAAAATGATAAAATTTCTAAAAACTGTTCTCTAGAAAATTACCCGTTTCATCGGCAATGGCCCAAACAAGTAGATCCACACAAGCGGCGTTTGCCATAACATTGACCTTGTACTTGTTGACCGTGATAAAGTGCTCTTCGCGACGCTCTTTTTCGTGATCGTGTTGCTTATTCTGTAGTTCAGTTTGTCCAATCAGGAACAGACGCTTCACAAACTCTTGGACGTCTTTGGTAAATGGGGTGGGCAGGTCTAAAAAGAAATTGATATTCGGTTTAATTGTTCCATAAAAAAGTCTCTAATTACCCCTCTGATTTTGCAACAATTCACGCAACAATGTCACCATAACCAGGTTTATTGTTTCGGAGAAACTTTTGTATCCGTAAGCCTTGATTTGGTGCAACGAATATATGTCACCGGCTTGTTCGTCCAAATGTTCTAGTGTCTCTTTGGTCAATAGTTTCTTTGCGATGGCAAAGATTGTCTGTAAGTGCTGAATTGCAAATTGAATTTCGGGTCGTTTTTGTGGCGTTTCGTAGAAGCGCATATTCGGAAATTGATTAAAACTTGAGCCGTACTTTGAGAAAAAGTACGTTGTCGCATCGTACGGAATTGAATAGTAGGTGTGCAGCGAGGCGCGCTTATTGTCCTTCAATGTGTCTACATTTATCGCATCTACGCTCAGTCCACCGGACATCGATCTGGGAATGATCGATCGAAATTGACTTAGGCTGGACTGTCGTTCGTACGGAGATGGTTGCGTCACGTCATGTGGTTTAATCACCGGCATCTCCGGCCGTGGAAATAGACGACACAACAATGATGGATTACTCTGAGCATAGCGACCCATTGAGCGACCCAGTCCCAGTAGTATCGGAACGGTCGCCTTGCACAATGTCATCGGCGGCAATGCATTGCTTTCACGACTTGTTTTTATCATATTTGTCAAGGCATTCAATGTCTCCACCTGATTTTGTATAATTTCCTCGCGCACATCTGGACAACTGACCGCAATGTCTGACAACAATGTATTTATGCAAAAACTAAAGCGTTCGGCAGCTGGCACCTCTAAAAAAGCAAAAAAAAAATATTGTTTCTTAAAATATTCATTAGCAAAACTTACTATCCGTCTTCCTGGGACTGCCATCGTCCACCCAGACAGCCTTTGGCAATGCCTTGGCCAATCGCAACAGATACGGAATAATTTGCTGTTCATGCTGACAGCCACTTTCTAGAAAGTATAGGCCCAACGCAATGACCGCATCTTGGGCACGACTATCCAAACAAAATACTCCGGCCGCATTTTCTTGTGGACAATATTTGTATAATGTTTGTACCTGCGAGAAAAACAATTTTCATATTTTCCTCAATTTAAGCCCCGCCTCCCTACAGTTTCTTCTTCGCGGAGTGAATCAATATAAGTAGTTTTCGGTTGCGAATCTTACCTTTTCCCATGGCGTTGGTTTTATTCGGGCCAAGACACGGGCCAAACTCTGTACAGTATTTTGAAATGAAAATTTTATACTTGCAGTCATAGCTAAACTTTTCTTTTTGCAAATAAATTTGTGAAAATTTAGTTGCGAAAGAAAATTTTGTGTACCTTTCCTTTGGCTGCTAATCAATTTTGTGCTGGTGTGTGTGTGTATTTTGACAGATTAATCCATAGTTATGTATAGTTCTATGGATAATTGGCTGAGTACTAAGCGTAAAAATGCGTTTTAGCAAAGGAAGCTAAGCGACAAATTATTTTAATTAGAACAAATATTTTCAAGTGTTTTTGCCTCGGACAGTAAAATTATAATTATTTAATTAAAATATTAATGAGTAATGACTATAATGACTATTTAGGGGAACTGAAACCTTTTGCTAGAAAATTAATATTATTTTAATTATTATTCGATTTATAATTTATAAATTGGTACACGGCCATGTTATATAGAAGCAGCTCGTGAAAATTTTTTTATGCAACTATATATTTATTTTCTATCTAATTTTGAAAACAAAACACATTTTGATTAATAGAAAATATATTAATATATTTTTGTAGGTTGCGCATAACTCAAGACGATAATCGCATACTAAGCAACCATCCTCCTATTATATATAGATTCTAGCTGGTCAAATCTTTAAATGAACATTTTTTTCTGAAATATTTACTTTTTTTCGACCGTGGATGTCAACAAATTTAAAATTTAAGAACATACTTATCGGTCAACGAAAAGTGAATACTTTCTAAACAGTTTTGGCCTTGGGAATAAAAAACATTCATTTCCTTCTTATGAAAAATGTCTCTACATTTATTATAAACTATTCAAATTTCATATATAATCTCTGTGAATATATTTCACGTGTATATGATAGTTGGCAAAATTTATATGTATGATGTATATACATTGTATATGTGAAGTAGTGATGATGTTTGTAATGTTATTTGCTTAATGCAAATTACAAAAATTTCTTTGGTGGAATTATCATAATTTTACCATTCCGTTTATGTATTCGTTAGAGCAATATATAACTAGGACATATGTTTCTTGCACGAATGCCTATTTAGCACTATCTAGAGGGTGTTATCCAACTCCACTGACGACGGGTTAGCCTAGAAATTGTGCAACTCTTGTCGGTATATGAGTAAAAAACAATACATTTTTTGAAGCCAATAATATTACAAAAGTATTCACTTTTCGTTTACCGATAAGCCTGTTCCTAAATTTAAAAATAATATTATTTTCTGAACCAACATGAATGTTTTTTATAACAATAACATTTCTAGTGTTTAACAGGTGAACTTTTGACTAGGTGGTTATTTTATTTAACAAGCCAAAAAGTGGCAAATTTTGTACCTAATTTTTATCTTTTTTGCTTTTTTTGTCCAACCATTTTACATGTTAATTAACGTATGAGAATAACGTGTAATTTGGTAGAAAAATGGTTAGATAATTGTCAATAGAATTTACAGGTAAATTTGTTGCTTTTAATGCAATAATTTGCTATTTTAAATATTGAACAACATTATCAGCAATTTATCACCGATGATGTTTTCCTTTTTAATTTTTATAAGAATAAAATGGACCAATCCCGGAGGTACGGGAATACCGGGCCAACCCGCGACATGGGTTAGTC
Source organism: Diadocidia ferruginosa (assembly GCA_027564275.1). Classification (NCBI taxonomy): domain Eukaryota; kingdom Metazoa; phylum Arthropoda; class Insecta; order Diptera; family Diadocidiidae; genus Diadocidia; species Diadocidia ferruginosa. Next base: position 16,159 of record JANSTW010109887.1, on the reverse strand, counting down.
TAGAAATTGTGCAACTCTTGTCGATATATAGTAAAAAACCTTAAAAGCGTTAAATTGTCTCGCGTTAAACTGTCGGTAAACCCAAATATATTATTAAAATTTTGTATACTTAATTTGCATCTTTTCTGTCCAACCATTTTACATGTTAATAATTAGCTTTCTATTATTCTATTAAATAAATAATTATTTTCTTTCGATATAGAATTATATTATATTGCGAATTGCGATATAAAATTTGTACTAATACATCTAGGCTCGCTAACTTATACCACTTTCAAAATAAATGACTCCTGGCAAAGTTTGCAGCCAAATTTGTTTTAATTACAGCACGGTGCGGTGCGGCGACCGCACACGCGTTTATTCATCGCTTCACACACGTAAAACACGCACGGCCTGACGGCCATCACATTTTTCACAAAAGGCATTTTTCCTCTGATAATTCTTGATGCACATACGGCAAACTGGACCAGCAAAAATCGAATTATCTACATTTTAATTGCAATTCTAATCTCCAAAAAGGTGTCGAAAACATCTTCGAGAGATTGACGCATCCGAAAAACGCTAAAAGGTAAGCCAATAAATCCAGTAAAATTGGTAAAAATTGTGTTTTGATGAGCGAGAAAATTTCTCAAGTAAAAAAAATGAACGCTCCAGTAAAAAATGAAAATTCATTTTTTTTCAGTTTTTTTTACATAAAAATGTAAAAATAGAAAAATGTTATAATTTATAAATAATATTGTGATTTCACCTACATACCTAAAGTATCCCAGTTTAAAAAAGTTTCCTAAACACCAAAAATATGAGAAAAAAAAGTTTGTGAAAAAAAGACTCAAAAAGTAGTGCATCAAAATTCAATATTCTGTGAATCGAAAAAAAAAATCCAATAAATAATTTCACAACGAAATTATGGACATTGGAAGTCGGCGCCGTATAAGTATACATACAGTAAAAGTCGGGACACGGGTTTTTATTTACAAAAAATACAAATTTTTTATTTCAAATTAAATTGGAAAAAAAATTCCAAAAAGTTAAAATTACAAGTAAAGTCTATTCTAAAAAGTATTTATTTTTTCAAAAGTCTTCAATAAAGTGATTTTTTCAACTGTTTTTTATAAGTTTTTTTTTTAGTTTTCTAATTATTTAAAAAAAATTCAAAAAAAATGTATCTTAAAATGGTGGAACTGCCTCAGCCAAATCGTGTTGAAAACGAGTCAAAGGTAAGAGAAACAACGGAGACTTGAAAAGATAATAATTAAAAAAAAAAACAATCCCAAAATCATTTTAATTTTAATATTTTTTTTGTAAAAAAGGCAAATTGCATTTCAAAATATACGATAAGGTTGAATCTGAAATACAGCAGCTGATAAGGCTCCGCACAGGTCTTACTTGATTGTGTACGGGATGGGCAAAGTAAAAAGATTTTCACAAATGCTTTTCAGATAGACATTTTATACAAACATACAATTACAATTGGTTGCTTTTTGCTTTTTTTATTTTGTTTATGTTTACACAAAAACAACGCAATGTCATCGATTCAATAAGTCACAAATCACAGAACTTATCGTTATCACACAGCTTTCAGTATCACAATTCACAACACTACAGTGGGCTAAGAGTAGCAGCTACAAACATTATACTGAAATTTTTGTAATAAGAGAAATTTTTCATATAAAACGATTGGCAAATATATACAATTTTCTCAAAACTATATTAAAGTGGGAGGGGAGGTCTTCTTAAAAAACATTTTGTTCAGAAGTTCCCTCGGAGAGAGCAAAACAAATGATTTAAATCGTTGGCGAACAATTATTTGCCAAGCTTATCTTGCTATATTGTCTCTTTCGAACTCTGAAGGCTTGGCAAACGTCTTGATCAATCGTTATTCAGTATTCTGCAAGGGGGTGACCACTACAAAAATTGTTGTCCATGATTTTTGATTTTAGAATAATTTCCGTGATTTCCGAAATGATATCTGTACTGTTGTCCCGGATATCGATAGAATCGAAATCAACGGCCATTCGTGCTCTAAAGATGCCTGTACGAGATTTGTGAAAAGATCTAGCTAGACTAAGGAATGTAAAGCAAAACTTACTAAATTACGGAATTGATAAGGAAATCATTTCGGAAATCTAAAATAGTTTCAGAAATTCTAATAGCACAAAAATAATATTAGAATTTGCCGAGGGGGTAATCACTTGAAAAATATTTGCCTCACTGACTTCCATATTTAAATGACTTCCACGACTTACAGGACTTCCACATGATTCCATTACTTCCATATGACTTCCATGATCGAACTTCCATATAATTTCCACCTGACTTGTATTCGAGCTTGTATATGACTTCCATAGAAATTGTCCCAAAACTTCCACATGTGAGTACCGCCTCGGAACCTGAATTAAATTTGTAGATCAGAAGTCATTTAGAAATCACAAAAATTATTTCAAAAATTATGGAAATAATTTCGAAAATCTAAAATAATTTCAGAAATCTCGGAAATCTGATATTATTTTAGAAATTAACTATGAAATTTTTTAGGAAATTGAAAATGATTTCATCACTCTCGGAAATCATTTCCTCTCCTCATCTTTAGAATCTAAAATTATTTTAAAAATCTGAAATCACTTCGAAAATCATGAAAATTATTTCAGAAATCATTTCGAAAATTTATAATTATTATAGAAATCAAGTCATTTTGAAAATGCAAATTTATTATAAACCAGGAAAATATTTTCAAATTTTCGAAATGGCAAAATTCTCGGAAATGTGCAACAAATTCGAAAATAAAAAATCATTGCGGATCACTAAATTATTTTGGAAATCTTAAATTTTAGATATCACGAAAATCATTTCCGAAATCCCGAGTATCTGATATTATTTAGAAATAACACAAATTATTCAGAAATTATGAAAATTACTCGGAAAATTATTTCAGAATTTTCGGAAGTCTTTTCACAAATCAGAAATAAATTCGGAAATCAGAAATCATTATTCGTATTCAGATTATTTCGGATATTTCGAAAATCTGATCATTTCAGAATTCACAAAAAGTATTGCAAAAAACATCCGTAAAATTTCCTCGAATTCCTCAAAATCGGAAATACCGAAAATTATACCAGAATTGGCGTAAATCACTTAGGAACTCTAAAATAAATTCGTGAATAAAAAATTATTAAGGAAATCACGAAAATTATTTCTGAAATTAAGAATTTTTTCGTAAATTAAATATGGAAATAATTTCTAAATTTTTTAAAATTATTTCCGGAATCTCAAATTATTTTAGAAGTCATGAATTTGGAATCACATAAATTATTTTCGAAATCTGAATTTCTGATATTATTCAGAAATCACGAAAATTCTTTCAGAAATCCCGGAGACATTTGAATATCCTTGTGAATTTCACAAATCTGCAATAAATTCGAAATTAAATGAGTTCGGAAATCATGCAAATTATTTCAGAAATCATTTCGAATGACCCGGAAATTATTGCAAAATCCGCTGTAATAATTTAAGATTTTCGAAATTCTGAATATTTGAAATCCCGAAAATTGTGAATTCACGAAATCACTTGGGCAATCTGAAATAAATTCTTAATTTTTATTTAAGAATTTATTTCAGATGGCCCAAGTGGATCATTACGGAAATAAAAAAATATCAGAAATCTAAAATTATTTCAGAAATTAAGATTTTTTTCGTAACTTGAAAATGATTTCAGTACTCAAGGAAATAATTTTCGCAATCTTTAAAATCACAAACTTGTTTCATAAAACAATTTCGGCAATCTGAAATCACTTCGGAAATGAAAAATTATTTCGTAAATCATGAAAATTATTTCAGAAATCTGATGTTATTTCCGAAATTGAGATTTTTTTTTCGTAAATTGAAATGTATTCTGTACTCACGGAGATAATTTTCGAAATATTTAAAATCTAAAATACTATTGCCGAAATCCTGAAAATTTTAAATCCCGAAAATTATATTAAATTCACAGAAACCCCTTAAGACATCTGAAATATATTCGTAAATCAAAAATAATTACGCAATTTTATGATTTCTGAAATAGGTAATTATCGAAATATCAAATTATTTTAAAAATCACGAAAATCATGTTCGAAATCTAGAATATCTGAAATTATTCAGAAATCTCGAAAATTATTTCACAAATTGTAATAAATTTGGGATCAGAAATGATTTCAATGAAAATTAATTCAGATATCACGAAAATCCGAAATTATTACGAAAACCACGGCAAAAAAACGACTTAAAAAATCTGATAAATAAATTCGGAATCAGATTATTTCGGGAATCACGAAAATTATTTCAGAAATCTGAAATTATTGCAAAAATCACACCTACCACGGCAATAATTTCAGATATTCGAAAATCTGAAATACAGAAAATTATATCAGAATTCGGGAAAACTACATAAATAATCTGAAATTAACTCGTATATAAAATCACGAAAATTATTTCAGAAATCTCTGCAATCTTAACATATCATATCAGAAATAAATTCAGAATTAGGAAATTATTTTTGAATTCCTAAATTACTTAGAAATCACTAAAAATTATTTCAGTAATCAATTATTTCTCAAATCATTGAAATTATTTCGGAAATCTAAAATTATTTCAGAAATTACCAAAATTATCCCTGATATTCAAAATTATTTCAAAATTCTCGGAAATCTAAAATTATTTCATATAGTTATTGCTTAATAGTTATTACTTATCACGAATTTTTCGTAAATTGAAACTGATTTCAGTTCTCAGTTAAATAATTTCTGAAATCTAAAATTATTCATTTTTATTTCATTCAAAATTATTTCGGAAATCTCGAAAATATTTCAGAAATCATGGAAATTATTTCGCGAATCGCAAATTATTTTAGAAATCAAAACATCTTTTCCGAAATTCCGAATATCTGAAATTATACAGGAATCACAAAGATTATTTCAGAAATCTCGGAAATCTTAATCATACCACGAATCAATTAAATCAAAAATCAGAATTCGGAATTCGATTATTTTCAAATCATGGCAATTATTTCGGAAATTTCCAATTATTTTAGAAATTACGAAAATTATCCCGATTTTAGATATTATTTCAAAAATCTCGGAAATCTTAAATTATTTCAGATATTACGAATTTTTTCGTAAATTGAAACTGATATTTCAGTGGGTACTCAGGGAAATAATTTCAGAAATCTAAAATTACTTACCTACCTATTTCATTAAAAGTTATTTCGGAAATCCCGAAATTATTTCAGAAATTATGGAAATTATTTCGTGAATCTTAAATTATTTTAGAAATCAAAAAAATCTTTTCCAAAATTCCGAGAATCTGAAATTATTGAGAGATCACGAAATTATTTCCGAAAGAAGAGAATTCAAAATCAGATTATTTCGCAAATCATGGAAATTATTTCGGAAATCTTAAATTATTTTAGAAATTACCAAAATAATCCTCTGAAATCTACATTTTTTTGAGATGTTACGAATTTTTTCGTAAATTTGAAACTGATGTCAGTACTTACGGAAATAACTGTAATCTAAAATTTCTAACCTATTTCATTAAAAATTATTTCGGAATTCTCGAAATTATTTCAGAAATCAAGATTTTTTTAGAAATCACAAATTTTTTTTATTCAGAAATCAAATCTAAAATAATCTACAAATCATACCACAAATTAGAAATTAATTTGAAAATCAAAATTCGGAATCAAATTATTTCAGAAATCATGAAAATTATTTGAGAAATCATTTCAGATTTCACGGAAACCACAGGAAATCACGGAATTCACAGAAATTATTTCAGAAATAACGGCAGTAGGTACCGAAATCATTTCGCAAAGTTTGTTCCAAACATTTTAAAATAGCTTAATTCCACATCATCAAATCATTTACATATAATATTAAAAAGCTCATTCATTAAAAAAAAACAATTTAATTAACATTATATTTTGCTTAGTACCAAAATAAAAGCCCCTAATTAATTACGGCCAACGATATCGCGTCGGAATTTCACTAATTTAAATCGTTTTTTTTTTTGGTTTGTTGGTATAGTGTTTGTAATTAATTTATATTTTTAAATACAATTTTTAGATTTTTAATCTCTTTTTTCAGGTGGTAAGTAAAATACAAACAAAATTATTATCACATTTTTCAAGATTTTTACGTATAGGTGGGGTCTGGACGTAAATCAATATTATTGCAAAATATATTGATTCACTTTTAATTATCTTTACTCTGTGGGATTATATAGAATTTCTTAATGGTGTAGTCGATTTCAAGATGGGGTAGATATTTTTAACGAGGGGGTTCTCACATGTGGAAGTCCTGGGACAACCTCGATGGAAGTCATGTGGAAGCCAGATGGAAGTCAGATGGAAGCCATGGAAGTCAAGTGGAAGTCATACGGAAGTCATATAGAAGTCATGGAAGTCTTATGGAAGTCATGGAAGTTATGTGGAAGTCATGGAAGTCATATGGAAGTCATTGAAGTCTTATGGAGGTCATGGAAGTCATATAAGTCAAGTGGAAGTCATATAGAAGTCATGGAAGTCATATGGAAGTCATGTGGAAATCATATGGAAGTCATAGAAGTCATATGGAAGTCACGTGGAAGTCATTTCAATATGGAAGTCAGTGGGACAAATATTTTGCAACTGATTACCCCCTCGATTTTTAATAAGTTCAAGATTACTCGATCTGGACGTTAGCTTCCGCAATACTTCTATAAAACTTCCAAAAGACTTCTACTAAACTTCCATAACTCATTGAAAAGACTTTTAAGAATTCCAAAAGAGTTCTTCGATAAGTCTTTCGTATAAATTTTAAAAAGATATTCTCGTCAATAAGACCTAAAAGATTGCTAAAGGTCTTCTATAAGACTTCCATAAGACATCCGTTTAAATACGTTTAAATGGATTTCCAAAGACTTCCAAATGGATTTCCAAAGACTTCCAAATGGATTTCCAAAGACTTCCAAAAGTCTTTTAAACGTCTTCCATAAAACTTCTGTAAGAAGCAAGTTCAACCGGGGGGAAACCACTAGATCCCATGATTTCTGATTTCTGAGATAATTTTCGTGATTCTGAAATGATTTCCGAAAAGATTTTCGTGAATTCCGAAATGTTTTCCATGATTTCCGAAATGAATTTCGTGATTTCCGAAATAATTTGTGTCACGATTTCCGTAAGTGGTTAACCTCTTCGAGTTTAAAGTTTAAAAGTCTTCCATAAAATTTCCATACAACTTCCAAAAAGCTTTCAAAAGACTTCCAAAATTGTTATAAGTATTCCATAAGACTTCAAAATATTTTCATATGACTTTCGTATCTTCTAAAGATTTTTATAAGAAGGTAAAAGAATTCATAAGACTTACAAAAGCGAGTCCAAAAGACTTCGTAATGGTCCTTAAAGTCTTCCAAAGAACTTCGATTACTTTCAAGACTTCCATAAAACTTCCAAAGGACTTCGAAAAGATTACCTTTAGACTTCCAAAATACTCCAAGTTTTCTCAAAAGAATTTCATTAAGACTTCTATTAAACTTTTAAGGCTTAAAAAAAATTTGTTTTGCAAGACTCCAAAAAACTTCCAAAGGACTTCTATTATAAGTCTTTCGTAAAAATTCCAAAAGACTTACAAACCAATTTCTTAAGACTTAGATTAGACCTTATAAAAAAGTCTTATGAAATCGTCAATACGACTTATAAAAGATTTCCAAGGACTTCCAAAAGTCTTCCATAATCCGCAAGACTTCCAAATTAATTTTCAAAGAAAGATTTCAAAGGAATTTTCACTAAAACTTGCGTAAGACTTCCAAAAGCGGGTTCAAAAGACTTTAATAAAATTACTTGCAAAAGATTTGCAAAAGAAATAACTTTCATAAGTCTTCCGAAATATGTCCATAAGACTTCAAAAAGTCTGTCAAATATATTCCACAAGGCTAATTCCATCAATTCCATAAGACTTTAAAATGCCTTCATGTTACCTCATGTGACGAATCTTCTAAAAACATTTCTAGGAAGGTCTAAAGATGTCATAAGACTTCAGAAAAAGCCCCTAAAGGTTTCTAAGTGACTTTCCTGTGTCTTCCAAGACTTCCCCACATCTTCCAAAGAGAACTTCTATAAATACTTGAAATTCATAAGATTTCCATACAAAATTCAAAGACGTGTTCGAAGAGTTCCAAAAGTTTGATCGATAGAATAACATTGTTTTAGCAACCAGGTCTTAATTCACAGCTCTCATTTAATAAATTGTATTTCACAAAAAAATTGCCCATAATGTCCAATTAACAATTGTTCAAACTAATATAATTGCAGCCATCTTTATTTAAAAAATGGATAGTGACGATTCAAGGCCGGGCTCTTCAGCCTCAAATTCTTCGTCATCGTCTAACAATTCGAATGAAGCATCCCCAAATTCACAACAACGTAAGTCCCGATCAAAGACCCGTTCGAAGTCTGCTTCATCCCGGTCCAGCAATTCATCGTCGAGTCGTGGCAGCCGAGGCGGCGATTCGAACGGTCCAAAATCTCCACCACCCGAGCCGGGTAGTCGGTCGCCCAGTAGAAGTCCAACACACTTGGAATTAGCACCAGATGCTGACAACAAATCGATTCGGTCAATGTCGCCGGAAAATGATGAGCATCCTAACCAGAATCGTTCGGTTTCACGGAATCAATCTATTTCGCCGGCACGCAAGAGCAACTCCAAGAGTTCACGCAATTCCAGTGTGTCCAGTGTTAGCGATGTGGAAAATTTTAAAGCTGATGAAATATCCGACGGTGAAATGGATTCAGACAAAGATGATGAAGAAGACACCAAGGAGGGTCGCCGTAGCATCGAAAAAACGAATGAAAATGGTAAAAGTCCAGAAAATAATGCTGTCAGTGAAGTTGTTCCCACTACAAATCATGTTAGCGAAGCGCTAAACATGAGCCACGAAGATCTGAGTGATGTTAGTGATTTGGAAAGTGCGCCATCGGAAAATGGACAAGGTGATAACGATGACAAAGACGAGCCGGACGATGATGACGAAGATGAAGATCGTCGTGTAAGTAGTTTAAGAGTTTTGTGATTTTTGAATTTTATAAAATTTTCCATATCTAGGAACAAAACAAATCTTCCATAACGGATTTACGTCAAAAACTGGACGAACGTAAGAATCAATTGAAGTCAATGGAAAAAGATTCGGTAAATGATGTCACGGAAAATGGCAAAGTCCGTACGATTAGTCTGTCGTCGTCGGTGGGAATTGTGGAGAATTCTGAAATTGTAGAAAAGAAGAACGACGAAGATGCACTGGACTTTGAGGCCGAAGAGGGAGAGTGTAATGATCCGGTTGCCGAAGACACCAGTGAAACAAAAGAAGTAGAAGAGAAAAAAGATTCTGACGGAGAAGTTGAGGAGGGCGAAGAATTGGAAGAGGGCGAGGTTAGCGACGAGGATGAGAAACGTCCCGAAGAAACTGAACCAAAACCGGTATGTCGATTCTATACTCGTGGTCAATGCACGTGGGGCATGAGTTGTCGCTTCCTCCATCCAGGTGTTACGGACAAAGGCAACTATACAATGTTTGATATGATTCGACCGGTTCCTGTTCCACATTCTGGTCCATATGGTGCAGGAGGTGGTGGCGGAGGCGGTGGAGCACCGCCTGGCTATCACGATTTTCGTAACGATCGTCCACTTATGCATCACTCTTTGCCAGCCCATCCGGCCTTTGCCGTTCCGGCTCACGCAAGACCACCGATTGCTGAACCATCTTCGGAAAGTGCCTGGGAACGTGGCCTACGAACAGCCAAGGAAATGATGCGCAAAGCAATCAAACGTAAAGAACAGGACATGGACTTTGAAGATAAAAAAATGAATCTCTCAGCGTCGCACGATGAATTGGAAAAGGACAATTACCTTTATATACGAGACAGAGCCTCACCAGATACATCGCCACAATATCCACCTGTCCCGAAACCAATTCATTATGACACTGGCTACAGTCCACCACCACATAAATATCCACCAGGTATTCCGGGCGGTCGAGGTCTACCGGGTCCAGCATTCGATGAGGATCCGTACGGTCGTTCGGCACGTTATCGTGAACTACCACCACATCGCATGCCACAGTATGAAGATGAAGTTCCAGAAAAGGTAATTTTTTCTCAAATTCCCTTTAGACGTAGAGCAATTAAAATTAATTTGTTTTTATATGCAGAGACGTGTTCGGCCAACACGTGAAGTTATTGTCCAAAGAGCCGAACCAGTTGTTCGTGGCGATGAATGGAACGATCCATGGATGCGATCAAAGTCACCGGGTCGCGGTGGTGATAAACGGTCTAGACGTGATCGTCGCAGCTATAGCAGTAATTCGTCATACAGTAGTTCAAGGTTTGTTGTTGATTTATTTTAAGGATTTTCATACGAATTGCATTAACCCATTAAGGCCCAGCAATTCCAATTTAAAAGTTTTCGAAACGGAAATTGACAACTTCAAAATATTGGGTTGATTGCCTCTTCACACATCTCCAAAAAATATTATATAATTATACAAAATTTAATATAGGTAAAGGTACCATAGGTAAATATTTAAATGCCGAGGGTGCCAATCATTGGAACAGGTACCGAAAGTAGAAAACAAAATATAACACGCAAAAATATTACGATGTGATGACGTCGGTTCGCCGACAATTCCCCGAAAAGTAAATTCCTCGAAACGACAATTCCCCGAAAACTAAATTCACAGAAAATACGATTCCGCGAAACGACAATTCCCCGAAACGAATTTTTTTTCATAAAAATTTAAATTTTTAAATTTAAAATTTGTTGACACAGGTGGTGAACTGTCGTTTCGGGGAATTGTCGTTTCATGGAATTGTACATTTGGGGAACTGTCGTTTCGGGGGATTGTCGGTACACCGATGACGTCACACTAAAAACATCAACAAAATCAAATGAATTAGTTGTTGTGAATTAGTTCCCTAAATACGTACCTACTACTCAAAGATAAGCATAATTAATGTGTATGTGTATTTTGATTTTAAAGTTTTCATACTTTGAGCTTGAAATACGGCGCCATCTTGTATTTTACAAGACATTTTTACGTTTTGAAAAAAATATCCAGACATTTCAGAATTAAGAAAATTTAAATAATTTATTTTGCAGTTCATCCAGATCCGGTTCTAGTTCGAATACAAGTCGTTCGCCATCGCCCAACACACGACGTCGTCGCTTTAACAGTGGCCAAAGTAGTCATAAATCACCACCACCACCGGCGCGAAGACATCCGAAACGTTCACCGTCACCACCACCGACAAACAAACGCAGACATTCACCAAGTAAGTGTTTCCCCGTTTTCTCTAGAGGTTCTACCTCCATAATCTTTCTCATCATTGTTTCATGTACTTAAATTAACAATTTCATTAATCCCACTTTTAACCAAAAAATAAAACGAAAAGAATTTGCACCACCAGCAGAAAAACCAAATTTTGAAGCTTCGAAAAAAGATTTCCGTAATTTGCATACGGCTGCATCAGCATCGTTGTCGTCAAACAAGCGACTACCGCCACAAAATATTGGAGGTACTGTCACTTATAGTGTAGAGTGTCAAACAAATAGTTTGCTAATTTTTTTGCATTTTAATTTTAATTATTTTAATTGTTTGGTTTTTCTATTGTTTTTTTTTTGTTTTCACCTTTTTTATTTTATGATAAAATTATCCAAATAAAAAGAAAGATTTATCCCAAGTATGATTGTTCCATCGATTCCAAGAAATCCAAAAATTTGTTCCATAGTTTGTGTTGTTCCTTCAAAAAGTAATTCAAAAACTAATCATGTTACAGGTAACTAATTTTTTTTTTTTTTTAAATCCATTTACTAATATTTATTTATTTTTTCTTAACAATTATGCGACAATTCTATTTAGATTGGACGCTAAGGCTTCCCGTACCAACATCACCTGTGATTGGTATACCTCTGTGATTACTGCAGAAAAGATTGCCTGGGCAATAGATAGTTTTTCACCCTTTAAATCTGCTGAACCTGATGGTATTTTTCCAGCAATGCTCCAACACACCAAAGAAATCTTCATCCCCTGGCTCTTATTGCTTTATATGGGAAGTCTCAAACTGGGACATGTACCACTGGTGTGGAGACAAGCTAAAATTATTTTCATTCCAAAAGTGGGTAGGAGTGGTCATGAGTCGGCCAAAGACTTTAGACCGATCAGCTTAACCTCTTTTGTTCTAAACACCCTTGAACGTATTTTAGAGTTAGAGATTTACGACCAAAACTAAAATTTCAGAGTGGCAGCTTCCAAAGTTGGGAGGTACCACACTGGTTGTATCCTCCGGAGCTAAGTATGTATGTATTATACTTGATCCTAAACTTAACTGGAAGTCAAATATAGAAGAAAGGGCTAAAGAAGCTAGCGTATCTTTCTATGTTTGTAAGAAGACTTTCGGAAAAACATGAGGACTTCGGCCTAAAATGATCCTGTGGATCTATACGGTCATTGTAAGACCTATTCTATCATATGGGTCACTAGTATGGTGGTCAGCTGTGGAAAAAGACTATAACCGTATCAAGTTAGGTAGGGTTCAGCGTAGTGCAATGCTTGGGGTTACTGGAGCCTTGAGATTTACGCCCTCGGAGGCATTGAATGTATTCGCACACTATCTTCCACCTGACATACATATTTAAAGTGGGGCTAGCTGCAGTGCCATCAGAATAAGAGAATCTGGGTATTGGGCAAATAGCTTCTACGGTCACAGCAAAATACTTTCATTAGTTGGAACGGAGTCGACTTCAACTATAGACTATATAGTTCCTAGATTATATCAGAGAACAGTGGGCAATGGGCCACACACTGGAGGGCTTTGACACAGTGGTCTATACTCGTCTACTATCTCTTCTAAACTTGTTAAGCAATGCTATGACGAACTTTCAATCATTGGTAGTCAGTACGACATCACTCTTATTTGGATTCTAGGACATAGCAACATTGCTGGCAACGAGCGAGCTGACGTTCTGGCTAAACTTGGCTCTACTCTGGATGTTAACCAAGCTTAGGAAGTGCATCCATCCATAAATCTTATTAAGAAAAACATTCAAACGCTTCATGCGTATTGCTGACTTGACATGGAAAAACTCCATGTCATGTCGTAGGGCCAGCTTTGGGTAGATCAAGATATTTATTTCTGGGAAACTATACATTTACTGACCTTGATCAACTCGCCGGCAAAGATATTAAGATATTATTCCTTAATTCCACAAAGTGGCTCTGAGCGGCTCAATCAATTAAACAAAGGTTCTCTGATGTGTGGTATCGGCAGTCATTAGGATGGTCCACTTCAGATTTAGGGAGCCCCAATATTTTGCATATTGTATACTAGGTATATTACCACCAGGGCTTAATATGTGTCAACCTCTTCTGATTTTGATGAAATTCGCATTTTTTAGTATGCCCTTGAGAGGGCCCATGTCAGATTTAGGGAGCCCCAATATTTTGCATATTTTAATAGGTATATTTATCACTAGTGAAAAAATATGTCTTAACTTTCTGCGCTTTTGAAATGAAATTCGATACTCATTATTTTTAAGGTGCAGCATCCAAGCTTTGCTGGGTGCTCTCGGACAGTTTTTTTTTATTTTTTATTGCAAGGAGTTGCGTTATGGACAAACACAATTTTAAATCCGACACTAGTACCGGGATGGTGAAAATCTTATAATTACAAGTCTATGCACAGGATTTCGGAATTGGAAGCCTTAGTTTACAAGAGAATTGTTGCTTAATTTTTAATTTAAGTTGATTTTGTAGAAGTTTGCAAATATTTTTCGGTCGAAACAAATCGTAAATTGCATTAATAATTGATATTTTATTCTAGCTACAGCCAGACGATCTCCGCCCATGTTGGGTCGAAAGAGAAATGTTTCGCCAACCATCGAGAAACGATCGTCCCGCGTCAGTCCACCGTTGAAAAGAAAAAGGGTAAATTTTTTTAGTGGATTATTTTATTTGTTTAATTTATTTTATTTGAAAAATTTATATTTCGCAGCCGTCACCAATTACTGCACGTAAGCCAGTGCCAAATGCTGTGGATAAAGGTAGAAAGAAACGGCGTTCTAGTTCGTCGGGATCAGGTATGATATTTTTTAAATACAAAATTCTAAAAAACTTTGTAACCTATTAAAAAAATCGGTAATTGTAAAATCATTGTATGGTCAAAAATTCTGGTTTTCTTTGGTTCACTCTGTGCGTTTGTGTTCTCTTGATTATCGTGAACCAAAATTGAGTAACTTAGAATCTCAAGATTTTAGCTCTTGTCGTTTTAAAGCAATTTACACACAAAGTGCAGCTAATTTAACAGGTTTCTGGGCTGGCACAGAAAATTCGAATCAGAATTTTCAACTAGTAGTAATAAAATTTAATTTATTTAAGGCTCACGCACAGTGATGACCTCTATTTAACCAAAATTAAATGTAAATAAAATAATACATTTCAACTATCTCTTAAAGGGTCATCGGATTCAAGTGGTTCCGAATCAGGCTCCTCATATTCTTCTAGTTCAAGTAGTTCATCGCGAGCAGGCGCCCGATCAACGGCCGTAACAAAAGCGACGGCTGTCCGCGGACGTGAGAAAATTGTACAAGAACGTAAAGTGGTTAAGAAAGGTTTGATTTTTTTCATTGTTAGCTTTAAATTTTTAATAATTGTTCAATTTCCATCCATCCAGTTGAAATGTCCAAGAAGCGTTCACCCATCATAGAAGCACAAAATAACAAATCGGCTACAAATTCGGCTGCCGGTAACATTAACAGTTCGTCAACCTCATCGTCTGCATCGGCTTCAAAGAAGACGACCAGACGCGAAGAATTGCTAAAACAACTGAGGGCAGTCGAGGACGCGATCGCTAGAAAGCGATCAAAATTAACCTAATCCTGCTTCTGTCTGACTCCTAAATTTCCATTTATTTTTATATTAAATTTATTTTAGGTGCTAAAAATGATGAGAATATGTTATAGTTTTAGAGAAAAATCGATAAGAACAAAGCAAAAGAAAATTCGGAAAATTAAGGGATAGCGCACACTTAGGCGACGCGACGCGAAGTGTCAGTTTTTTTTAAATATAAAATAACAACAAATAGCTGTTGTTGTTTTGTATGTTTAAAAAACTGACTTCTCATCGCATCGCCTAAATGTGCGCTATCCATTTTTCCATTTGCACAATTCCGAATGTGCAATTTATTTTTAAAATATTCAACACTCACACATAAATGTGACTTTAAATCATGGTAGTACGCGAGTGTGTCAGTTTATTTTTGGCGCATGACGTCACAGGAGCTAGAAAAAATTTATTCCACAAAATATTTATTGTAATGAAACTTAGCTGCCTAGTGACGTCAACAAAAAATTGGTTAGCTGCGCAATATATTACCCGGTAAAAAATTGTTTGTAATTGTGAATAAACTCTTTTTTTTTAAATAACCGAACCGAAGCAGAATTAAAAGAGTTGGTCGTCATTTTTTAGCGAATATAAAATAAAGAAAAATAGTAAATAGTTTTTAAAATTTAAAAAATTAGTTTTTTAAGAATTATGTTTAATTTAGTTATGTAACAATAAATATAATAATAATTGAAACACATGATGACAAATTTCCGTTTAATTTTGAAGGAAAAAGTTTTGGTCCAATTTTGATGGGGCTGAGTTTTTAGTAGTTTTATACTCTGAAATTAAATTCGGGATTCGAGGAAGGGCTTCCATACGATTTTTTTGTATGTAAAAATGATCAAAAAATATGAGCATATAGGGAAAGATTTTTAACAAGATGACGGATTTGGCAAAATTTTAATGAGGACGAGTTTTTAGTCTCTAGGTCAAAGGTTAAGAGGGCTTTCCATACGATTTTTTTAATATGAGCATATGGACAGTTTAACGGATTTTGGTTAATTTTGGTGTGGATTTTTTAAGTGCCCCTATACTCTGGAATTTTACTTAAGGTCTCTAGTTTAAAGACGAAGGGACCTCTTATCTTTTTTTTTGTTGTTGTAAATATCTAATACTTCACACGTTATGTTCAAACATATGAACTAATAGAGAAAATGTTAGTTTGTGTCAGTTTTCAAATGTTAAAATATAGTAAAAGCAGCATCCCAGTTATACT
>JANSTW010109776.1:0-17494 GCA_027564275.1 Diadocidia ferruginosa | reverse complement strand
CTTAACCTAAAAAATAAAAAAATGTCAATTTTTACAAAAATAGGGGGAGGAAGGGGATTGTGTGATATATCACAATACGCGTATTTATCCCCCCTATCCATCATCCAAATATGGTGCTTTTATATTTTCTAATGACGTCACAATCTAAATTTTTACGTTTTTTATCTGAAACTTTAAACCCTTCCCCTGTCCTAGGGGGTGGTTTCCCCCACTAATATATAATATGCATTTTAATTACATACAAAAATCCAAGGATATTGTTAACACTGTTCACCCAAAATTTTCTAACAGACGTCGAAAGCGATGAAAATTTTAAAAATCGTCCAATTCTATGTTCTCAAGAAAAGTCTAAATTTACCATATATTTAAAAAATCAAAACAATCAGACTCGAATTGAGAGCATAATCGTGTTTAGAAATATTTCACGTTTTTTTTTGGAAAATTTGGAGTGAAGAGTGTTAAGAATATTTTAAAATCTGTCGTTTTCGAGATATTTTTTGGAAAATATTGGGTGACATAATGTGAAAAACATGTGTTTAAATTGGTTCAATAACATTTAAATCAAACTAATTTCTACAAAATCTTACGTGAATTTTGTTTCAGAACTTTTGAATTTTAACAAATTCTTTGCATTTTCTGAAAAATCATATGTACAAATTTAATGAATTTATCAATTGTATTGAAATCTTTATGATTTTTTTGATATCTCATAATTGGTTCGAAATCACTTAAATTTTAAATAAGATTGACAAGATTTCATTTAATTTCCATTAGTTCTCAAAAAAGGTCTTTCAATTATTTCACAATTAATTTAATTTTTTTTTAAATAACATTTTTCGGCACATTCAAATTATTCAAAAATATTTTTTTTTACAAAAAAAAATAAATTGGGGTATCATCGGCTTTCATTCTATCATTAGCCGCTTAAAAATTATCGGCCACCAAATAATTACATATAATGGGTAGACGGATTTGGGAAACATTTAGCAAGGATGACTATTTAGTGATTCTATGGCTCTGGAATTACATTTCGGGTCTCTCGAGAGGTGGAGCTTTTATACGATTTTTTTTAAATGGCCAAAACATGAGCATATATACAGAAAGTTTTGTTCCTGTTACCCTCAATATAATATCTTCAGAACCTAAGTTCTTTTTTAATATGATTGATCAGTCGATTATATGATGGTTCTGACAAGTGACCAGGTGCTTCCATAAAATTATTTCCAGAACCGTACAAAGAAATTTTTGATGTTCATTATAGCTGAAGATAACAAAAAATTCATCTCTTGAAATTACCAACGGATCAGAATCTATGTAAAAGTCATAAGGATAATCTTCTATTTTTTTAGTTAAACTGAATAATTTTCTATCGGCCAAACATAAATTTAAACATCGGCCACTCAAAAATATGTGGCCGATGACTAGAATACAATTAGTGTTGTTGTAATTGTATTATCGGCCAGGACCGATCATTAAAATATCCGCTTTGACATAATTATTTATTTTTGTTGTGAAACCATAAAAGAAAATTTCAGTAATGACATCTTAGATGTTATAAAAAGAATTCAATGGTTGAATAAAAATAGACATAAGATCAAGAATTGTTGCTATACTGAAATTTTCTGGCATTGTTTTACTATATAAAATAAATATACTTTGGTTATAGGTTCAAAATTTCGCGCGCGATTTTTACTTAACCCAAGCAGAGCCAATTTTGGGCATTGCCGTTTCGGAGAATTTTCGTTTCGTGGAATTATCGGTAAACCTGTACAATATAGTACAGGGAATTATTTAAAATTTCATTTCAAAGAATTCATTTTGAAAAAAAAAGAAAAAACCGGCATTACTAATTTTTCTGCACTAATTTAATTAAAAAAAAAAAAAACAAGAAATGCCAAGAAAATTATTAATATTGTCAAGAAATTTACCAATATCGGTTATTATCTAATTTCAGCCTAAAATATAGATAAACACAGGATCATATTTTGATATATGTAAAAGAAAATTTATTAAATTTTTTTTAAATCGAAATAAAAAAAATATTATTTACATTAAAATGTATTAAATTAAATTAATAATTTTTAAATAAATTGTATTTCAATAAGCTATAAATATATAAATAAATTATATAATTAAATAATCCAGAGTAATAAATCTCGTAATAAAAAATATTATAAATTACAAATTATCACATATTCAACCAAATTTATAATTAAATATAAAATAATAAATATAATGATTAATGAAAACACATAAAAATAATATATTTAAAAAATTAAAAATTATTTTCAAATAAAAACCTAATAAAATTGTTATTCAAATTACAAAATAATTTACGCCGATGGTTCATCTGTATACCAGTAGTTAAGCCGCAGCAGCTCATATTTAAATATTTTTTAATTGCATTTATATATTTGCGATTTTATTGCGAGCTGCAATTGCTATAAATTATTTTATATATTTCACATTCGAAAATAATTATTTTAAAATAAATTAATTTATGAACGATCCAACCAATCTATCGTCAACGTCTGCGTCTACGTCGTCCTCAACAAAAAAGCTAAGTCTTGTCAATAGATTTGGCCGTAGTTTTTCTCTATTTCAAACACGTGAGTTTTTTTTTCAATTTTCTTTTATTAATTATCATATTTATATAGGAAATGCATTTTTTTCTTAAAATAGAAAATATTTTTCTATATTTTTCGTACAACGAGCATAATAAATGTTATAATTGGCGAGCTTTATTATGTTGTTTATTGCGCGAACATTAGAGATTTCGATTATTATTTTTGTTATAACTTTGTTTGGTTTGGTTTTAACTAGTTTTCAAAAAAATTTAGGAAAAACCAATATTTTTAAATAATTTATAAATTAGTGATATAAGTTTTGAAAAATTAGGAATCACACATTTATAATAAGATTTACTTGAGATTTACATACTTTAGTCCATTAAAAAAGAGAAACACAAATGTGTATGTTGTCCGTATAATAAAACGTACGAACAAAATCTTTAAAAATTAACAAATCCTAGGTCCTAATACTGATAAATCCTTGATCCCAACCATTACCAAAAATAACTCTTAACTTTTTAGACCTGGACACTTGATTCGAAGCATTACCATATGTCTCTTAACCTTTGAACTTTTACCTTACTCAATACCATGATTGATGATGACCTTTGATCCGAACTATTAACATCTGTATTTTAACCTGAAAGGTTAAGAAACACATACTAATCCTTAGAATCAAGAGTCAATCTATAAAT
The DNA here is from genome assembly GCA_027564275.1 of Diadocidia ferruginosa. NCBI lineage: Eukaryota > Metazoa > Arthropoda > Insecta > Diptera > Diadocidiidae > Diadocidia > Diadocidia ferruginosa. Next base: position 14,229 of record JANSTW010109776.1, on the reverse strand, counting down.
TGTCAAAATTTCAAGGTTAAGATACAATTGTGAATGGTTATGATCTAGGGTCAATCAGTACTGATAAAGGGTCAAGGCTCAAAAGTTGAGACACATTTATTGTATAGGATCAAAGGTCAATCGATGTCGCTAAAGGGTAAATGCTTACAATTTTAAAAAGATTTGTTAATAATTTAATATATGTTATTATTTGAAGAATAGTTGAGGGTCATAAGACTCGGATCAATCGGTATCGATAAAGAGTCAAAGATCATAAGTTAAGATGCACATGTTAATGCTATGGGTTAAGAGTCAATTAGTATCAATAAAGAGACAAAGGTTAAGAGACATATGTGAATGGTTAAGATTTAAGGTCAATCAGTATCGATAAATGGTCAAGGGTCAAAGTTTTATATCTTAATGCTTAGGATTAACGGCTCGATTAAGGGTCAGTATACATAAGGAGTCAATGCTCAAAGGTTAATAGTTACAGTCAAGGTGTAAATGGTCATGAATTAGAACTTAAGGTTAAAAGATCAATCTGCTAACGGTAAAATGTTGTGTATTAAGGGGACAATATAAATCATCGAGAAAACAATTTTAAAATAAAATAAATTTAAAATTCTGCATTTTTACACAGATTCCAATCAACACAACAACGAAACAAACAGCTCCCTAAATGCAAATGTTGTTAGCTTAGAAGGCCACACAAAAGGCCACTCGAAAAATAACTCCAATGATAATCTACAAAGTTCTCCGGGCAATCGAATATCGGCCAATTTAACCAGCCAACAGATCAGTGCAACACCGCTACCTGATCGACATTCAAAGAGCCTCTCTCAAAATGATTCATCGCCACAAAATGGTGGTACGGCCGGACCTGGTGTATCAAATGACTTTTACGGCGATGGACCAGCACTTGCGAATTTAGAATTTGAGGCGGCAAAGACGGCAGCAGCAGCAGTGACCACCTCAACAAGACAGGCACTGTTGCCTTGGGGTACCCAGACAAGATCTTCAATTGCTGCAACATCTGGCATACTGGACATGCAATCGGCTGGCGATGGCGCTCTTCGACCCGGCGAAATTGTTATGCGAACATTGTTCGCTGATTTTACGCAACAAGCTGAGAAGAAAATCGAAGGTGTTATGTTGGAGACAACTGTAAGTTTCGGGTTTCATATTATTCTTTAGATTTATTCTCCTTTTTTTAGGATAAAAACCTCGCCAAACTATTGCAACGTGGTGAAGATCCACAATTCGACCAATTGCTGCTCGCATTCGGTACAGTTGCCGAACACTGCTTGCCCTCGTTGCTGCTGACATTATTGGCATGGCACAAGCGACAATTGTCCGATGCTGAAATAAAAAGTGACGTTAAGCGTATGGAAAAAATTGCCATGAAAGTTGACCTCGAGTTACAGCTACAAAGGCGTGAATCGGCTGTGGAATTTATATTTTGTTTGGCCCTGACGGAAATTCTCAAACAATTGCCCTTTCATCCGGGACACGAAGATATTATTAAGAATTTCGAGAATCTTGCTTTTAAGCATTTTAAATTTAGAGATGGGTGAGATAATTTTTAATAATTTATTTTGAGTTTTTTGCAGGCTCTCGACCAATTTTTTTTTTGTGTAATTAGTTTAGTTTTTTTATTTGTTCATACGTTTCGATAATATTTTATTATCCTCATCAGTATATAAAAAAAATTATAAAAAATTAAACAATTAAAAAATTTTAAAAATTATAAATGGGTAGAGAGCCTGCATAAAAACTCCAAAAAATCATATAATTTTTAATATTTTGGACTTTTAATTTTTATTTTTTTCCAGTTTACAAACCAACCCAAATGCTCATAACATTCACATGATCGCTGATCTATATGCCGAAGTGACCGGTGTTCTGGCTCAGAGTCGTTTCAGTTCGGTTCGAAAACGTTTTATGACCGAACTCAAAGAGCTACGTTCAAAGGAGCCCAGTCCTCATACAACGCAAAGTATTATAAGCCTCTTGATGGGCATGAAGTTCTTTCGCGTAAAAATGGTTCCTATCGAAGAGTTCGAAGCATCATTTCAATTTATGCACGAATGTGCTCAGTATTTCCTCGAAATAAAAGACAAGGATGTTAAGCACGCTTTGGCTGGGCTTTTTGTGGAAATATTGGTGCCAGTGGCGGCGGTAAAAAAAATTTATGAAAACTAATTTCTTAAATTAACATTTCATCAACTTTCAGGCCGTTAAAAACGAAGTTAACGTTCCGTGTGTAAAGAATTTCGTTGATTTGTTGTATTCGCAAACGTTGGACGCTTGTACAAAATCAAAGCACAAGTTGGCCCTATTTCCGTTGGTCACGTGTCTGTTGTGCGTGTCACAAAAGACTTTTTTCCTCAACAATTGGCATTATTTTCTGGCAATGTGCTTGAGTAATTTGAAGAATCGTGACTCGAAAATGAGTCGAGTAGCATTGGGTGAGTATTAGGATAGGGTGAAATTTTTTGTATTTTCAAAACGTCGTAAGATTAGGAATTAAAAACAATTTGTTTATAATTTCTTATCTTTTTCATTCTTAGACGTTTTGTGATTAAAAAAAAACCTAGGGTCGGGTCGAGTGAAAATAATTTTTTTTATTATTTGAATTGTTAATAAATGTTGTCTGTTTATCTTTTAGAATCTTTGTATCGACTTTTGTGGGTTTATATGATTCGAATAAAATGTGAATCAAATTCGGCAACACATTCAAGGCTGCAAAGTATTGTCAATTCGTTGTTTCCAAAGTAAGCGGTTTTCTTTTCACAAATTTCTTTTCTAAATTTTTCATTACCTTTAGGGGATCAAAAGCAGTCGTACCGCGGGACACACCATTGAATATATTTGTTAAAATTATTCAATTTATAGCTCAGGAACGGCTTGATTTTGCGATGAGAGAAATTGTATTTGAATTGTTGTGGGTAGGGCGGCAGATTAAGATCATTATGACACCGGAACGAATGAGCATAGGCTTGAGAGCATTTTTGGTTGTGGCCGATTCGTTACAACAAAAAGACGGTGAGCCACCGATGCCAAGAACGGTTGGTGTGCTGCCATCAGGTAACACATTGCGCGTTAAGAAAACGTACATTAACAAAATGTTAACCGATGATACGGCCCGAAGTATTGGAATGTCTAGTTATTTTCCTCATGTTCGACGTGTTTTCGTTGACATTTTGCGTGCTCTTGATGTACACTATGGACGTCCACTGATGCTGACGAATACGCTGAATTTAAATAAAGAACCAGATGAAATGCTGACGGGCGAACGAAAACCGAGAATTGATTTATTTCGTACGTGTGTTGCGGCAGTTCCTCGACTTATACCCGACACCATGACAATGCACGAACTTGTCGATCTGTTGTCGCGGCTAACCGTTCATATGGATGAAGAGCTGCGAACGCTTGCCCATCAATCATTGCAGACGCTTGTTGTTGATTTTCCCGATTGGCGACAAGAAGTCATTCATGGCTATACACAATTTTTGATTCGTGATGTTCTTGATACATTTCCACAAGTAATTTAAATTGTTTGCCTATTAAAATTTTAATTAACCTAATTCCATTTGTAGCTTGTCGAAAATTGCACTCGTTTATTACTTGCATTTATAAATATATGGCGCGGTTCAATAGCAAATAATCCGGGAACAATCCCGACTATAAAAACTCAGATTCCAGTAAAAGATTCAGGATTTGTTCAACCGCCTGTTGTGGCCGCCACTGCCACTACGACAAATGCACCACCATCTTTGCAACCAACGTCAACGATTAATTCCAATTCAAGTGGCGGTTCAAGCATAAACTCGAGTGGAATATCGAGTATAACACAGACAACAGTTATAAATACGGCTGCGGCAGATTTGGCAAAGAAAACGGAATTGCCACTAACGACAACAATGCACTTTGTTGAAGCCTTCGGTTTGGTGATGTTGTGCAATTGTCGTTCGTATCCACGGAAATTAGCCGTAACGATTTTGAAGGAAGTGAAAAATCTGTCTAGAACGTTGGGTTTACCGGAAACGGAACCACCACTCATCGATGTTATCGATAAATGTTGTCCTCAGGTGAGAGTTTTTATTAATATTTTAATTAAACAAATTTATTTTTTTATGTCCTGACACAAAATTGAAATTCTCTTATTAATTTTTTATATCAGCCATATTGTAGCCGCCATATTGATTTTTTTAATTCAATCAATGATTTTTTTTGCAGCACTAAAACTAATTTATTTTATTTCAATAATTTATTTTTTTGCTGCCATATTAAATTTCCTAATTTTTATTCAAAATCAACTGTTTCGAAAATCCTGTGTTCAAATTTATTTAAAAAAAGAAGAAAAAAATGTTTACCGCCATTTTGAATTTTAAATTCTTGCATTATGTCACTCTTAAAACACCGAGACTTAAATTGACTGACTGTGTTGTGACTTTATTCAAAAACAAGTCTGTCCTGCTAATAAAAAAAAACTAGAAGAAGAAAAAGAAATTTTGTTTTGGCTATTTTGAATCCGCCATTTTTATTTAAATTTCTTTTGTTTCAGGTTCTTGAAAAATGCCTACCAATGCTACCTCAAGCCGATAAAATGGCCATTTTAAATGCAAATTTAATTGATTTACAATGGATTGCCGATCGTAGTGGTGGCATATGGACAGCCGGTCACATTGATGGTGAGAAATTTTTTTTCTAAAATAAAAATTTAAACTAATTAAAAAATCTGTAGATTCAACAAAATCATCAACGTCAACGTTAAATCTATCACAATCGAGCGGACCAACCTATGACCCTTGGTCGGTTTGTCTATTCGGATTTATGGAACGACATCGTGTGCTACGTCAATGTCCATCGGTCGTGACTCAAGCTTGGCCAATTTGTTATCAACGTGTCACAACCCTATTCAGCATAATTGATCCAACGTATGGATTTTAATATTTTCATCTTAAATTTATATTTTAAAATCCGTTTTTAGTCCTGTTAGTGATAACAGAGCATCGTTGCTGCGCAGCTCTGCACCGCCTAAGAAAACACCGTCGGAGAGTCAACGTGACGCACTCTCAAGACTGTGGAAAAATCAAGTGGCCATGGTAATGCGTCTGGTGCCACAGGTGCCAAGTGTAGCCGTGCGATGTGCATCGCCAGATTTAAGTTTAAGGTAAGTTTTTCAGTTTTTTCCCTTCATAGTTGTGTTGCATATTTCATTATATCATTGTCGTGTATATTTGTGTAAAATAATGAAACACTAAGTATATTTTCTTTTGTTCACACTGAATTTTTGTTGCTATCTCTTAACACTTTTACACAGAAAATCTAATAATTATAAGAAAAACTAACTTTTGCTTTCGGGGTATTAAGCTACGGAACTTAAGCAAGAAAACGGAACCGTTTTCAGAACGGGTCTGATTTTCAAAGAGCAAAAAATGTGCTTTACATAGAGATATGTCGAATGTTGATGTTTGTAAATATTATTTTTGGGCTTTAGTTAAATCATTACATATCGATATTTGACATATCTTTATGCAAAGCACATGTTTTGCTCTTCAGAAAATCCGGCCCGTTTTGAAAACGGTACCGTTTCCTTGCTTAAGTGCCATAGCTTTAGGGTCTCCGTATTGGGTGACTTCTTATACTAGAAAAATCGCATTTTTTGTATTCATGTTTTCTAATTTTTTACATGATTTAAATAAATTAAATAATTTTACATTTTTTCCTGGATATTATTTGATTAGCAAAAGTTTTAAATTCATTATGTAAAAAAAAATCATTTTTATCATTTTTTAGAAAAACACATGTATATTAATTAATACAATGAATTTGAAACTTTTGTTTGTGAAAATTAATCGGAAAATAATTTTAAATTCTTATGATTTATTTTTTTTAATTAATTTTTATTTATGAAAAATAAAAAAAACGAACCGGCATTTTTCTAGTAATAGGTCGTCCAATGCAAAGACCATTATGGTAATATATTTTTCTAGTTTCAGGTTTAAACAATAAAACTAATTTAAATATATTTTCTTAAAATAGTTTTCAAACAAAAATTAACTTTCTAGAAAACTGTGATATTGTTCCGAAACGATATTATTGACTATTTTATCAAAATGATTGAACTTTTTCAATACACCTGTGGCGTTTTGATGGCGCAATAAAAGTCTCTTCTAATTAATTAAAATTGTATCAAAGTTTTTTTTTTTGCAACAAAATATATTCCCTTTTATTACCTGCAGTTGATTGTATAGTACAAAAGATTTTGTACAAAATAAATTGAAAAATATCGTCAAGTTTTATAGTGGCAAAAAGTTTTTGTTAAGCTTAAATAAATAAAATTTGTATAAGAAATTTTACTTTGTCACGAAGGGTGTGGGTAGTTGGATTTGGATATATTGCGATGTTTTATGTTTGGTGCACTTTAAAATGTCGCTATATTTATAATTTTTGTTATTAATTAGTTTCTGTTAAGAATTAATATGTATTAAGAAGTGTTGCAATTGATGACCGTTTTTTCTCTTCTAAGTAAAATTTATTTTCTATCAAAAAATAAATAATTAGGAAGAATTAAAACTTTAAACATACAACATATTATGTTTAAATCAACTATAGAGTTTATATAGAAACATTTAATTAAAAAAAAAATTTAAAAAATCCAAAAGTAAATAAAAAATAAGTAAAAAACAATTCAAACTGTCGTAAATATATAAACTCTTGAATAAAAATTAATATTTAGAACTTTTCAAGAATTTTTTTGAGGTTATATCATATGTTTTACGCCATCTGGATTTACGCTTCCATCTTGAATGTTATGATTTTTTGCCTATACCTGTGGTATCATCAGACATTTTCTTCCAAAATTTAAAAAAAGCCATCTTGATTTTAAGTCACTTGTTATCGCTGTAACCAGTATGGAGCAGTGGGTAAAGTCACGGCTCTATAATCAATTTTTATATTTTCCATTTACATGTTTTTATTAAGGTTTCAAATATTCTTCTGGTGAAAAACTCTGATTTTTGGAACCGGCTCTCGACATTTAATTTTATTTGTGTGCATATGAATCACGACGGTATTAACTATAAGCATAAGATTTCTATTCTAATTTAATTTAAATAATTGTATTTTATTAATTTACTTCTCTATATAATTTACTTTTTGTTCCTTTCAGTTAGTGTGGGTTTTTTATATTTATCTAAAAAAATACGTTAATATATTTTAAAGGAAAGGATATATTGTAATGAGCTTTGGGACTTTGACGGTTTAAGACTATAATATACAGTCGTATAGTAATTTATAAAACTACAATAGTTAATTGTTGCTATAAAATCTTTAAAATAAGAATTTTTTGTTATATCTTATAATATTTTTGAATTTATTCTTAAAAGTGATAATAGTAATTTTTTTTTATTTAATCACTTTAATAAAAAAAAACAATTTAATATCACATTTCAAATTACTTAATTTTAAATAAAATTTCCAAAAGCTCGCAGAAAAACATAATAATATAGTATTAAGTTTAAAGACCTTATTATATGCCAAATCTGTTTTATATAAATTTTAGAAGGTATACGTCTTGAAATAGATATGAAAAAAATTTAAAAATATTTCCTTTTTTAAATTTAAATTTTTTTTGGACAATCTCAAGCTAATATTATTTTGTCTAGACAATAAAAGAAAATTAGTCTTATATATTTGCTTCTACTTATTATCTAAACCAGTTGGTTTTATATAAAGTTAATAATAATCATATTTAATATTTATTTTTCTTATTAAATATAATATTGTTATGAACCATCATCGCATCTGCTTATAATATATTTGGATACATATATACAAGATGAAATTCTATTTTAACGTTAATATTGTTGATATTTCTCTGTGCATTGTGAATTTTAATGGTAAATTTACAAGAAAAGCTTGGGTTTTTTGTGTGTATTTAATTTAATTTAATTTTTCATCTTGTTTGAGTTTTGTTCAAATATAATGTTATTGTATTAGAAATGATAACCTGTATTAAATTTTTGCTCTGATTTTGCAGACTGTAATTTAATTTTTAAGTTGAATGATATTTTGTAATCGTTATTAAACCATTTTCAAATGAAATTTTATCTAAACTTGATTCTATTCTAATATTATAATTATAATTGCAATAAAAGGAGATAAATGTTATCCCCATGAATTTTATCCAAATTAATTTTTATCCCGATTATATTTTTGAGATAAAAGAGATAAATTTTAATCTATTCCAATAATATTGTTGAGATAAAATTTTGTTGAGGTAAATGTTATCTTAATGACTTTCATCTAAACTTCTATCTATTTCGATGATATTGTTGAAATAAAATGAGATAAATGTAATCCCCATGAATTTCATCCAAATTTAAGTTTATTCCGATGATATTGTTGAGATAAAATAAGAGGAGTTTAATTTCAATAATATTATTAATATTTATTTTAATTTTTTTTTTAATTTTATACAAACTTTATTACAGACCACGTTCCAATAATTATTCTATATAATAAAAGGTTTTATCAAAGTCTATTTAAATATAGACATGTTATCACTAGAAAATTATAGCTAAAAAATGCTTCCACGCACATACATATCGCTATAGTCTAGGCACAGAATATACTAACTACCTATATATTGTCGGTGGTCTAGTTGCTATGAAAAATAAAATTTGATAGTGGAGACGTAAAAAAATGCAGCGGCAAAACAGCCGTGTCGGCATGTCTATATTTAAATTGTCTTTGGATTTATTTATTAATATTTATCAATATTTTTCTTGATGAAAAATGTAAATATTCGCGTGTATTCATTTTTTAAATAAATTAAAGTAAATATCTATAAAATATTTTTTTCTTAAACAATATTCAAATATTCTAACAAGTATAAAAAGTCAAAGGATATTTTCTGTATAGACATAACATTTTTCTGTACACGTGTACAGTGTGGTCTACGATATAATAGATAAATAAATCATATCAAAGTAAAATTTCTTTTATATTCGTATAATTTAAAGTAAGTCTTCTGAAAAATATAGAAAAATTCTGCTAGAACTATATATATAAGGATTAAAGGTATATATATATTATATAGGACGAGAAAAGTGTATATATAAAGATACACAATAAGCACCTATATATTTTCTTTTAAGTTGGAGTTAAACGATGACTTTTTACAAGTCGTTTAAAAAAAAGAAAGAGAAAAAGAACATAAGATAAAAAATGTGTAACACTCGAATGAAACAAAACAAAGACTTTTTACTATAAAAAAGTCAAAGGGTCCTGCAAAAAGAAATTCGTCTTTCCAAAAAAAAAGTTTTACACTTAGACTTTTTGCTGTAAAAAGTGTATAAAAACAATTTTCTGTCGCAATTTGCTTTAATAAATTTTAATAAGCTATCTCTTTCTTTTCTTTCCTGATTTTTCTAGAAAATAAAAAATTATAGTCTAACTCCAACTTTAAATATATATAACTAAATATATCAAAAGATATTTTTCTGTGTAAAGCATTTTAATGTTTTAAATAAATATATCTTACCGTAACTAGGAAATATTTGTATATAAATAGGATACTTATAGAGCATAATATATACTTACCGAGTAATGATAGCCTATTTGGCTCTGTTAGATATAATAAAGTATAAATATTTAGTTGATAATATAATCTACAAGTATCTATATTTATATCAATATATACTAGAGAATATAGAGATGTGTCGTTCATGACCGATTTGTATAACAAAAACGAATTATTTAAAAGGACGAAATGATATGATTCTTTTATCATAAAATTTACTCATTCACTTAAATTTCTCTAAAAAAGCGTACAGGCGAAATAGTTAATGACGAATAAACTAATTAAGGAATTAAGATATTTTTGAAAGGGATTTATTTGATATATTTATAAATAACTTTTAGATAATTTTTTTTAACACGAATTCTCTTTAACTGAATCGTTAAATTTTGCAGTAACTTATAACTTTATCACTAAAATTTATAATTTTTTAAAGTGCTGTTCACAAAAAAAAATATTTCTACCAAATAGAACGAATCCGTATGAACGATTGATTAAAATGAACGATTTATCCCATCTATTTATATCAAACCTTCTTATACATAAATATATACCCATATACATGAGTACCAAACCACATTCAATGGCAAAAAATAGAATATTATATGTAATATCAACAATATAAAGGACTGAAGTGGGAATAAACTTTTCTTTTATATATTTAGGTCATCAACATGATAATAACAATAATAAAAATTATAGCCGCTTTTTCCGAAAATTTTGAGTTGGGTTTTATATTTGAAAAAATGCCGAAAAAAATTGCTTATAAAAATGTTAATGGGAGTTTTTTCTTCTTAATTTTATACAGTATCGTTTAGACACCTTAGATACTCGATGATTTCTTATATAAAGACTCACCGGTATTTTTAATAATAATAATCTTAATGGCTTGAAAAAAAAATATAAATAAATTAAACAGAATCACCAACTCAGAGCATAATATTAGATTTAATATGATAATTTTATCCTCCAACTCATTATGTATACATTTACATATAGCTGCATCACAGATAAACTTTATGATGGAAAAAATATTTGTTGATACAATATGTAGATCCATCATAAGACAAAAATCCAATATTATTTTTTTAGCGAAAAAATGTGACTTCAATCAAAATGAATAAATTTATAGTAGATAATGAAAGAAATTTTCAGAAGCGCCATCATATGGATGCAATGTTTAATTAAACATCCAAACCGATAAATTTCCAAATATTTAATTAAATGTTGTACGCTAACAGTCTTAATTTAAATAATTTTTAAAATTATGACTTGCTTGATAATTTAAAAAAATCTGTTACCACTGACACAACAATTTGTTGAAAAAAGTTTTCCCAAAAATAATTAAAAATAATTCAAATATAGATATGTCGACACGGCTGTTTTGCCGCTACGTTTTATTACGTCTCCACGATCAAATTTAATTTTACATAGCAACCGGCATAGGCTATAGCGATAATATGTTTGTCAGTGGAAGTTATTTTTCTATATCATTTTCTTGTGTCGACATGTCTTTTTATACATGGTTTTTGGTTTTCCTTATATTGAATTTTCTAAAAAAAAATGTTTTTAGACGCTTTATAAAGCAAAACAAAACGAGACACATATATTTCTTTCATTATTTGCAAAAAGTTAATTTTTTTATCACTTCGAGATATTACAAGAAAAACAAACACACAACAAACACACTTAAAAAAAATTAAATTTTTTAAATTTGATTGATGATTTTTTTTGTCAGCCATAAAATTATAGAAAAAATTATTTCATTGTGTAATATTTTTATAGCTTATCGCCGACATTGTTGGAAATAGACCTGACATTTCTACCTTACCATCGCTGACATTTTTTTTTCGGAGATTTTTGTCCTTATCAAACTTTAATATCTTTCTCGTATAAGTAAAAGGTACTTCTCGCTCTACTTTTTCGTGACAATCTATATGGAAATTCACCATAAATGATATTTGAATTTCCAATTTTAAATGGGCACTAAAAGAACTTTGAACAAAATTGAAACTTTTATTTCAATAATATATTCCAATTAATTAACCAAAAATAGTTGCCATATAATAATATTGAAAATAGTCAATCAAATTTTAACATGCAATTCATAAATTTTGGTTTGAATTAATTAATTGGTAATTATGTCAATGTATATAAATAATAATTAAAATAAAGTTGCAGGCGTGTTGATTTTTCATATTTTATGGAACATTTTTTTTTATTTCAATTGCATTGATTGAAGAATATATTGATTCTATATTATAATTGTAATTGGGGACGCCATTCAGCGGTTTATAAAATAATTTGTTTTCATAAATAAAATATAGGATGTGATTGAGTAAAATACATTTTGAATGTGGTCTATATAATTTGGTTAAAAATATGTAGTTATATTATCCTGTTTGGTTTAAACAATTTAATTTTAATTGACCTTTTGCAATTGACAAAAGCTCAATTAGACTAAACTTTTATCAATAATTTATACCCTTGTGGGCTGTGGCAGAAACAAATTATCTATAGCCTGATATAAATGTGTCAAAATCATACATATAAAAAGAACTAAACTTTTATTAACAATATTTATAACAAAGTCATTGATTGACCTTGCTTTAGGGTTATATTTAATTTTAATGTTAATAATGTGGAAAAATAAAGAATATTTTGAATAGTTAAAAAAAATATAAATGAGCTTAAAGTATATAATAAGTTAATAGCTCAAAAGCTCTGTGAATGCTATAAAAATCTGTTTTTGTAAAATTGTCAACACATACAAAATATAGGTGAAATTGGTTATTTGTCCCCAACATATAGATAATCATTAATTATTTTAACATAAATTACTTGTTAATAAAAAAAATAATTAAATAATTATCAGAAAAATAATTATGTTGTTTTTTATAATATTTTATAATTTTATGATTTCAGTCAAATCGCATCCAGTTTGTTATATTCGTATGCGGTTTGCATAAAAAGTAAAGGACCATATAGAGGAGTAATGTGATTTATGATTTTATTTAATAACAAAATATATAATTCACATTTTTTTCTCTTTCGAAAAAATAATAAAAACAATATTGTGTGTTTGTTTTTATTAAAATTTGATTAAAATTCATAAAAAAATATTATATAACATACCGCACATAGAATTGGGTCAGTATATACTCAGTATAGTTGTATATGGAAAAAGTTTAAATTTTTATTTTACAACAATGCTGTCATGTATAATTTATTTGTTTACAATTTATATTATACAAAAACCACAAATAGTTCTATTCTAGCGTATCTTATTTACGAAGAGTGACGACAAGATTTCAATTTCTTCATAAAAATTTGAAATTTAAAATTATTTAACTGCACCAAACCTATTTATAAATCCACCGCAAATTGTTCCTAAATATAAAAACCGATGTTAAAATTAAATTGTTTGAATTGCTTAAAATATTTTTCTATGAATCAATATTTTCTAAAAAATGAAAAAAAAAACAATATTTTTGTTTACATTGAGAAAATTTTAGTAGCAATGACAAAACCCTGTATAGGTTTATAGATAGAAATAACATAGAACAACAAACTATAAAGGCAATAAATAATACCTAAGTAAGGAGCCTCCAAATTATTAAATTCCATGCATTTATTTTTAATTTTAATACATTTCTAAATTTCTTAGTTATTTGAAATATACATATATACACAAATTCAAGACCCAAAGGGGCCCAAAACTTTCAAAATTTCGTGTTTTACGATATTTTATGACAATTTTAGTTTTATACATAATATGCTATATAATTATGATTGATGATCTTTCTGTTAATTATACCGATCAAAAGAGAATACAGATTTCGATTAAATAATTAACACATTATTTAGTGATATAAATGCAAAGGCCAAGGAAATCTCCAAATTAAAATATTTCTGTTTTACGATATTTTTTACCAACAAATTTCGCTGCGCGGCAATTTTGTTAGATCTCATGTTTTACAGTTTTTTATATACAAAAAAAAATCAAACCTGGTCAGGTGGCCCCCTATTTTGGGTTTCTATATAGTATATAGGTATTAAGTACATATTGCTGTATAAAATAAAAATTCTCCTTACATTTTTGTTTTTTTCTTAACAATTTGGGGATATTTTTTTAATAATTTTTGCTTGACATATGAATTTAAATCTTTATCTCATTTTCTGTCATTAAATTGGTACCTTTGTATTTATTTATTCTCAAGAAAGTCTATAATGGAATAACTCTGAGGCTCTAGTAATTCTAGTTGTTTTCTATCCATAGTCTATAGTCTATACTAGAAGTACTAGAAGAAAAAGTCGCGACAATACGTAATTTCGTGAAAAATAAGCCCCAAAAAAGAGAAAACATCAACAATTTGAGGTGAATTTTTGTTTTATACGGCAAAATGTATAGGACAAAATATTCACCACGAAAATAAGTACTCTTTCTATTAGTACTTCTAGTCTATACTATATAATTCTATATAGTTAATAACATAATAAAGTTTTGTTTTGTTTTTTCCATGTCATAATTTTTATGATATTTTAAATGAAATTGTTATTTTTATTTTATTTGTGCAGGACACAATATCATCATCATCGTGTCCTTTACTCCAAAGCGAGGGAGCATAGGGACCATTTTTACCCTTTTTTTTCTATCTGAT
>JANSTW010109665.1:0-17510 GCA_027564275.1 Diadocidia ferruginosa | reverse complement strand
AAATTTATTATTTGTTTAATTTACATTAATTTTACTGTAAATTTTACATTGCTATCAAATTTTAATAAATCGATTTTATATTTTTATCTAAAAATGGAAAATAAGTACTCAAAAATGAATTTGTAAGACGTTAATTGTAAATTAAAAAATGTTATTTAATAAGACAAAAATTGACAAATTAAGATGTCTTCAAAATTTAAATCAATATAAATTATACTTTAAAATAATTCAATATCTTACCACGTATTCACCAGGTCTAAAATTTATTTTGATCAGTGCGGTATGGTCTGGCTAATCAATTCTATAAAACATATAAAGAAGTCATAAATTGGGTCAACAAATGGGTAGAAAGATGAAAAAAAGTAATAAAAATTGAAGGAAAATATTTTTATTGGTGTAATGTAATGTATATTTCTTATTTTTTTAATTGTTAAATTATGTTAAAATTTTAAAAACTTTAAATTGCAAACTTACAAAAATTTTTCACCCAATCCTATTAATTAATTCTATGGCGTTTTTATTATCAAATAAAACCTAAAAAATATAATTCAAAAAAAATTTGAAATAATTTGAAATTTTTACTTGACATAACGGAAATGACATGTGTAAAATGTATATGTAAGCACCAAATTTGTCATCATGCATTCAGAATAAACAAAAAGAAGTTTGAAAATGAATAAAACTGTAATTGCAGGAAGTACAGCTTCTCAGAACTCTTTTTTAAGTTATATTTCTTAACTTTTATTTTTTGATGCTTTATGATGTTTATTTTTTTTCTTGAATTAAGTTAAAAAATCACAGCAAATTTTGCAATTATAATATTCTCTTAAAAAATATGTAAATAAAAAAAACTTATTGTAAGACAGAAAAGAAGCCTGAAAACCACATAATAACTATAAAAAAACTTGTGTAGAGATGTTTTCTTAATATAATAAAAAAATTAAAGACAAAAAACAGAAAACAAAAAGCAGAAAAAATAAAAATCACAAGGCTTAAGCAATTAGTCATATCAAGCAAGCCTTGTTTGTTTTGAATTACATACATCCATATTGCACATTTAGATTTATATAAATTTAATAAAAAACCATTTTTGAATATAGTTTTAATAAATAAAATTAAAAAATAAAATTAAAAATCTAATAAAAAACTAAAAATACAACTAATATTATTTGGATGATGATGAGACGAGCGGACTTGGTGTGTAGCCTTGGCTGCCGCAAGCGGGCAACGCAAATGGATTAAAACTGCTCACCAAACCATTCACTCCTATGAAATATGTGGAAGAGAAAAAACAAATATTATTAAATTATTGTATTTTTTAAATAAAAAAAAAGTTCTTAAGTTTAAAAAAAACAAAAACATGCATGCTGGTATAGATTTTTAAACCATAGATTTATTATATACTTTGATAGAAAGATAGGTTATGTGTTCATACAAAAAATTGCGTCAACACCGCACATGGGATACATTAAGATAAAACTACCCATGAGAATTGTTGTCCTTTCCTGCGATAAAAAAATGTATGTGGCTGATATTAGTGTGGCATTTTTAAATATTAATAACATATGGCAATACCAACTCACATGAAAATTAGCGATACTATATAGGACGAGATGTGACAATAAATTATTTTCATATAAAACAATATTGCGTATATACAAAATCAAATTCACCTCAAATTGTTGTTGCTTTCTTAACTTAGCTAATTTTTTAGTTATTTTTTCACCAAAATGCGTGAATCTGTCTCTATTTTGTATCGCTACTGTAAAGCAGCCATGTTTTTGTATGATAGTTCAACATTTTCTCGCTATTTTTCTTTTGATAAGAGTCTCTTAAACAAGCAAGAACAACAAGAACTATGGACGGGGCAGCCCTCCAAATTTTTGAGTAGCAGAAAAAATAACCATATGGACAGGACTGCCTCTACATTTTTGAAAAGCGGAAAAAAGCTATGAACACTGAACAGGGTACCCTCTTCTTTTTTGAGTAGCGGAAAAAAAATACTTACCCTCTTCTTTTTTGAGTAGCAGAAAGAAAAACTATGGACAGGCGGGTTCCTTCTGAATTTTGAAATAACTATGGATATGAAAAACTTGCTATTTTTGAGTAGCGGAAAAAAGGTACGAACCCCCTTCTTTTTTGAGTAACAGAAAAAAAATAACTATGAACAGGGAACTGTTCACATTTTTGAGTAGCGGAAAAACTACTTATGAACCCTTTTCTTTCTTGAGTAGCAGAAAAAATAACTATGGACATAACTTCCCCTACATTTTTAAGAAGCGTAAAAAATAACTGTAGACAGGGTTCCCTAATTACATTTTTGAGTAGCGCAAAAGATACTATGGACAGGGACTCTCCACAATTTTGAAAAGCGGAAAAAGGTATGAACAGGGTAACCTCTTCTTTTTTGAGTAGCAGAAAAAAAATATGGACAGGGTTACGCTCTTTCATTTTTGAGTTGCGGAAAAATAGCTATGAACAGGAAATTTTTCACAGTTTGGAGTAGTGGAAAAAATAACTATGGACAGGGTTCAAAATTTTTGAAAAGAGTAAAAAAAAATTAGGTATGGACTGGGACCCTCCACAGTTTTGGATAACTAAAAATACGGCTTATTATCGCCTCAGTGAATTATATGAAAGTTATAGCTGAGGCGATAATTCACTACAACGCATGCACAAAAAACAATTAATTAATTAATTTAAATTTTTGAAAAAAAAAAACTATAAAATAATAACATACACGAAATTGCTCTATTGTTAAACGGCAGTGGCGGCCGACGGATTATGCCAGCTGGTTTGGTGTGTAGTTGACGCATGCACAGGGACAAGAGCTTGATGCCAAGCAGTTGAGGTTGCAACTAAAGGAGCAAAGGCACTGGCTGTAGCACGACACATTAAATTGAAAGAAAAAGAAAAAGAAAAAAAACATAATTTTCGTATTTTTTTTTAAATTAAAAATTAAAATAAATTAGAAGAAATTTTTTCTAGATAAAATCCAAAATGTTCATTACTTACTAGATGTTGAATTGAAAACACTAGCCGGTGATGATGACAGACCCATATTTGGTCCATATCCATTTATATTACCACCATTATTATTATTTACACCGCCTCCACCGCCACCGCCATACGAACCACCGCCTGACGAATGAGGAGTTGACGTACTGCTACAATATCCCCTTGGGCTAACGCTACTGCTTTGGGCTCGTTGGTATTCATCTAAAAATGAGATGATGATTTTAGCCAGAAGTTTCGTTAGAATTAATTATATAAAAAAATACCTTCAACCCATTGAGCACTGCCATCCTGAACACTGACCGCCAATTGTCCTGAATATGAATTAAAACCAGACGATCCACCTCCGGGAGATCTAAAATTCAGAAAAAAGATTATTTAAATTTAAAATTTAAAAAATAACGAATATTCCTGAAATCTTGTAACTTATCTTAAAAACTAGATTAATAGTAATAATTAATAATAATTACCTTGGCATTGAATATAAAGCTTCGGCTAAATCGGCGGCCCGTTTTAAGATAATTTCTTTGGGTAATTTTTCGGGATCGCCCGGATGTCTGGGTATTAGTTTTTGTAATCTTTGGAAACCATAGTCAATTGTCGGTTCACTTAATGCTAAAAAAATTACAAACAATTTATTTAAAAATAAAATAAAAATAAAATTCTTTAAAAAATATTTCAAAAATACTTACAAACATACACAAAACGTCCCGGTGATCCTTTGCAGAATTGCTTACTTTTATACGATAGGGTGACCTCTACGACGCCCGGTATATGTCTGGGCGGTGTTTGGACTCGAATTGCATGTGATGTTATCAGCTGTAAAATGTTATAAAGTTAACACTTTTATACAAAACTAAATCATATTTACCTCACTCCACACCAACATTGTACCGAAAACCACTTGTAAGCCATCAAAGAAATTATCGCCCACAATTATAACCTGTGCACCGCCGCTTGTCCACCCTTCACTCGGTGAAATCGCTTTAATGCAAGGTGTTGCTACCGGTAATGGTGGATACAGACCTGTAACATATATAAACGTATATTTATATATGAATAAAAGAAAACAAGAAATAGTTTTAACTTTCGCTCAATTTTCCATACAACAACAAATTTCTATATATTTTCTACCACTTTACAGTAAACAGTTCAAATAGAAAAAAACACTAACAATTCACAGTATTTATTTGAAATATAAATTATGATTTGGCTACATAGTACGAAAATACTTATATACTCTTCAGACAACTCTCCGATCTCATTTCGAAAATCGCGGAAATCATTACATCATCGTGTCCTTTTCTCCAAAGCGAGCAATTCACATTTATTATATTTTCTGGTGATCCACTGATCACTGAAATATCAGAAATATCGGAAATATCCGAAATATCGGAAATATCAGAAATACCTGAAATATCATAAATATCATAAATATCAAAATATCTGAAATATAAGATATATCAGATATATCAGAAAATCAGAAATACCAGCAATGACAGAAATATCAAAAATATAAGAAATATCAGATAAGTATATCAAAAATATCAGAAAAATTAGAAATATCAGAAATATCAAAAATATCAGAAATATCCGAAATATTAAAAATATCAGAAAAATCAAATATATCATATATATCAGAAATATCATAAATACCAGAAATATCAGAAAAATTAGAAATATCAGAAATATCAGATATATCAGAAAATCAGAAATACCAGAAATGTCAGAAATATCAGAAATATCAGAAATATCAGAATTATCACCAATATCAGCAATACCAGCAATATCACTAATATCAGAAATATCTGAAATGTCAGATATATAAGAAATATCAGATATGTCAGAAATATCAGAAATATCAAAATTATCAGAATTATCATCAGAAACAGAAACATTGAAAAAATCTAAACAATTTCATTTAACCATCCGTAGACGTGTTCTCCGCATATATTATATGCTCACACAGAACATAATGAGACATAATAACCCGCAAGAGTCGAGTCACAAAGATGAACCAACCAAAATATACCAACAAAAAAAGGGAAAGTGATAAATTATGCAATGTAAAAATTATATGAGCCACAACTTAAAAAAAAAATTGGAAAACTAAAAAAGAAAAACGAATAAAAAAAGATCAGTGTGACCGCTATTAATTTTGTTGTTTGTTTCGTCGTCGTTTGTCCTTAAAGGAATTTTCCCTCGAATTTTCCTCTGTTTTTTTGTCTCTCTGCGATGCGTGTATAATGCGCTGTTGTGTTGTCTGTTTTCCTTTTTAATGTGCGAGTTGCGATAATTGTGAAAATGTATATATAAAATATAGAAAAAAGGAAAATCTTTGTATATTAGGATGGAGTGAAAATTAATATTTTTTTTAAAAGCAAGAAAATAAATATAAAATAAAAAGATTTGGGTTTTTTTTAATAAAGCCGAGGGTTTTTTATTTAGTAAGAATTTAGGGCTGCTACATAGTTAAATCGATAAATTGTTTATATATCGATTATTATTTTTCAAAGAGTAAGAAAAAGGTTTTTTGGATATAAAATTAGAAATTAATTAAGAAGATATCGAAAACGACTATATTTTACTATTATATCAGTTACTCCGATAAAACCATAACAAGCAAAAAACTGTATTATCGATCTAATCTTTTTTTTTAGAAAAATATTGATATATCGATATCTTTAAAATATCAATAGTTATCGATATATCGACATTAAAAAAATTTAAAATGCATAAACATTTTATTATTTATCTTTTCATAATTTTTCCTGCCATTTTGAAATAATAATTTTCACTCCATCCTATTATATTATAGATATATAGGAAAAACCGAAATAAAAAACAGAAAAACTTTTATACAAAAATCAAATATATTCAAATAGAAGGGTCAAAGTATATAAATGCGATCCATTCTACAAATGAATATATATTTTTGGTTCCATCATCTAACTATATGTATACAATATATATATATACAAATAATAGGAAAGGATATTTTGTTTTGGGTTTTTTTCCTGCGTTCACGCAGCAGGATAAGATAAAATGTTTTTTTAGACAAAACCTAAAAAAAGCTCAATGGGTGAAGCTTTATAATCTTTTTGTTATTAGGACGATTTGCTTTATACATTTATAGGCAGTTATATATTTTGTAGGTGTACATATATCGTTCATTATATCGATGCAATAATGGCATATCCCAAAAATAATTTATTTTACGTTAGAAAGTCCATAAATTATCTAAAATGTTAACTTCTATAGAACGTTTTTTTTTTGTATTTTCACCACCAGGAACTGTATAACATTTAAATTGCGTTTTTCTTGCTTAATCTATTTTTTTTAGATATGCCCTTGTTGCATGTAAATAGGCGATTTTAAAATACAAACGGATATAATTTACTAAACAAATTATTTCGATAGTCACAGATATCAAATACGTCATATTATGATGCGTGTAATTTTGCGTCTTATACATTTGAGTGACCAAATGATTTAGTGGTTTTGTGGATTTTCCTTTAGTTTCGTTTTTTCTTTTTATTTCTATAATTTAAATTGAGTTATTTTCAGATTTAATTTCAAATAATTGAATTGAATATAAAGGATGATAATATGACATGATGATTGATTATATTCCATTGAAACGGTCTATAAAGTCCTTACCCCTTATATAATTGCGGAAAAAATTCTAACACCTTCGAATTTGCATATACTGATTTCCTCTGAAACAATTAACTATTCCAAAGTTTCTACAGCTTGAGTTAACGAATCTCATTAATATGGTTTTTCGCAGCTTTGAAAATTGAACAATCTGCATATATTGACGATGGAACTTATTTTTTATATTTAAGACACAAGGAGGCTTAAGGTTGAGTTAGCATGTGGCGCAATGATAATAATATTTGATATCTGTTGACTGTTGTATTAAATTATTTTCGTGATTTTAGTGATTTATGAAATGATAAACATATTTTTCGAAATGATATTTGTTATTTATTAAATGATTTCTAATTTCCAAAAGGATTTATTTAATTCACAAAATGTTTCTGGTTTATGTTTTTTAGAACTTGAAATAAAGACTTCCATGATTTCTGCAATGTTTTTCAATTTCCGAAATGATCTTCGTGATTTTCGAAAATATTTTCGTGATTTCTAAAATGATTTATATGTATAAAATTTGCCAAATGATTTTTGTGATTTCTTAAATTATTTCCGACTTTCGAAAGGATTTTTATTACTTCTAATTAATAATTGCCGTGTTTTCTGATATACAATTTTTTTTCTGATTTTCGAAATTATTTCGTGATTTATGAAATAATTTACATGTTTTCCGTAATAATTTCTGAGATTTTTGAAATGATTTATATGTTTTCCGAAATGACTTTCGTGATTTATTATAGGTTTTCTTTACTTTCCGAAATGAATTTGTGATTTGTTAAATGATTTACATGTTTTCAAAATGATTACCGACCGATTTTACCAATATCGAAAATAATTTCCGTGATTTCTGAAATAATTTCCGTGATTTCTGAAATAATTTTTAGGTTTTCCGAAATGATTTTCGTGATATCTTATTAAATGATTTCTGACTTCCTCAAAAGGATACTTTTAATTTGCGTCAGTTTTTTATTTTATGATTTCTGTCAATATTGTTTATATAATAATTTACGAAATGATTTTCGTGATTTTCCAAGTTTCAGAAATTATAAAATTACAAAAATCATTTTAACAATCCCAATAATTTTCGTGATCTATTGAATGATTTCCGACTTTCGATAGGATTTCTTTACTTTGGCACTTTATCACTAAGACAAACAACCCCTATAAATATTAATATTTCAATATTTTTATACCTCTTTTGTTCACACTAGAAAAAACTTTAATTTGCCTACTCTTACATTCTGTATAGGTGTGACATCATAATATTGCATTTTAAAACTTTTGCATACAAACTTTAACCCCCCCCGCCGAAAGAGGGGTTTACCACAAATGTCGTGGTATAATTTTTTGGTCGGGGGATGACCCTTTACAGGATAGAAGGGGTGGGGTCGTATTTGAAGCATATTCGCTATACTGCAGTTCAGCTAAATAATAATCAAGTTTTGATTTGAAACAAATTTTTTTTTTAATTTAATTAATTAATTTATGAAAAGATTTTTTCATTGCGTTAAAAATTTCAAAATTAATTGAGTTTTCCGCGAAATTTTTAAAAAGATTTCATAGTAAATCATAGACTTTGAAACCTATTTTTCTATTGAACGTAATTTGTTTTCATTTAGTCTTGAAAACTATCAATTAATTATATGACAGATGTCGCTATAATTTTTTTGTGCAATTCTATAGATTAGATTGGTTTTTGTTTGCTACCAGGTGACATAATTAAAAATTTTCTATCGGTCATCCTTTTTTGCAAAAAGTTTCCACAATATATATACAATCATAAATATTTTGTAAATTTGTTTGTTTATTATTACCTATAGCATAGTATAGTATATCCTTTTATCTAACCCTAAAATTCCTGTGAATTAGATATAACATTCTAACATACAATCTTCCTATATATCAGTATCAGAATGTTATACATGCGAAATCAATCTATATATAATATTGAAATTATTGATTAAGAAAAAACACAAAAACGAATAAAAGTTATAAAAAAAAACATTTTCCGTCTTTCCTGAAAATGACTTTGAAACAATAAAAATTTATAGAACGAAAAATCTTCGCACGTATAAAGTAAATGGTTCCATCCATATAGTATAAGACATATACAAGCGTGTATACAAACGGCTTCAATAATAATGTCTGAATTTCTTCATCGTTTTTTTAACGTCTTTATATTTTCGGCTATACAAATATTGCCTCGCGTTTATACATATTAGATGTGTCTTTCCCAACAAAAAAACACATCATTGTATGTTTAAGAATCGTATAATATAAAACACCCTTTTTGCCCCCAACCCTCCCATATACATATATATATTTATCACAGAGACGTCTTATACATATAATCCGCATATATATACACAGCTACTTTACTAAGGGCGCTCAACTGAATCGGAGTCAATTTTACAAACTTTTGATTCTAACGCGATCCTGCATACAAAACACTTGTGTACATTCAATGGGAAAAGTGTTCTATCCTCAGCGATGTATACATATATATGGGTTTTCCGTTTTTTTTTATTGTGTGTGGAAAATGTTTTTCTACTTATTTAATTTTTTTTTGTTTGTTAGCAGTTTAAAAATTTAACATTTAATTAGAACAAAAAAATCCTTCACAACGCATTCACACTATAAAAATTCTACAACAAAAAACACAAAAATTTGCTACAAAAAAAAATTAGTACGAACGACAGGCACGGGTCAATAGGCGCGTAATAAGATTTGATTTTAATTTTTAGTTAGTTTTCATTAAAACTATTTGAAAAAAACATTAAAAATATGAAATTGAAATTTTTCAGAAATGTTCACAATTTACGAAATTTTCATACAAAAGGAATCATTAAAGTTTGGTAATAAATGCGAGAATTGTGAACAACTTCGAAAAGAATTTTCCAAAATTTCATATTTGTTAATATAGGAAACAATAAATTAAATGCAAATCACAAATTTTGAACAAATCATAAGGCAAAAAATGGATGATGAACTAACACAGACCGTCGTACGTACTGTCCGGACCAAGGGCGTGACCCGAAATGGACAATGGGGAGGTGCCTGTACCTTCCGTTGTGTCCAGCCGTTTGGCTCGCCGGCCATGCTTTGAGTTATTGTGCACAAACATATTGTCCGATATTGCCATTAATGGTCCGTCCACGGCCACTTGGGTCGCTATCACAACCTGCAATAGAAGATTGAAAAATATAACCGGTTTTCTTATGTGTGAATTAAAATTTGTTAAAAAGCAATACATTTTCAAATTAAATTCTGATTGAATCCAAATTAAAATTAAATTAAATAATTTGTAAAAAAATCTTCAAACAAATGGGTATCATTAGTCAGGACTATAGTGCGTATAATCGGGTTTAACCTACTTGGGCCCATCCAGGACCTATCGAGGACCTATTTACAATCCATCTGAGATTTTGTGGTTCTTTTAATAAAATTTTACAATAATTCTTTTAATTTATAAAAAAGACTTCAATAAATAGTGTATCAGGACTCTAGTGTAATACTAGTCGGGTACCTGTCGGGAACCCATCGAGAGAGAATTTTGGTTAATTTAAATTTCGATTCGATCATTTTTGATTTAATCGTCGATTGAATATCTGTTTTTTTTAGCAAAACTGGGTCAAAAGGAAGCATCATTGGAAAAAAAGTTCTAAAACCAATTTGAATAATTTTTATGTTTTGTAAGTTTTTCGTGATCCATAAGAATATACGAGTTAAAAATACCAGTTATCAAGTGTGACTGTCAACGGAAACCATATTAAAACTCAATATGGCGAACGTTTGCCTTATGCTTTGTACAAGAGTAAACGACAAGATATTGACGAAAATTAGACGTACGTGTTAAAAAAAAAACAGAAATTTCATTTCGCTTTTACAAATTAAACTAATTTAAAAATTTGTAAAATCTAACAATAATCTATTTAAATAGAAAATGGGATGTAATTTATTTTCGTTAAAAGTTCCCCAAATTCAAAGGTGTGTGGGCGTTTCGTGTAATAAAATCTATATATCCTATTCCTGTATTAATATATAGAGTCTATATAAACTGAACTCTTTTCGAT
The DNA here is from genome assembly GCA_027564275.1 of Diadocidia ferruginosa. Taxonomy (NCBI): domain Eukaryota; kingdom Metazoa; phylum Arthropoda; class Insecta; order Diptera; family Diadocidiidae; genus Diadocidia; species Diadocidia ferruginosa. The sequence continues at coordinate 6,765 of JANSTW010109665.1, read as the reverse complement.
CAACTATTTTAGAGATGGGCAATTTATAATGCAGTTTGCAGCAATTAATTTCGCTTAAATGGGTGCAAAGATATAATAATTTATCTATATAAAATTTCGATTGCACTTATATATCCTTATATAAGTGTTTAGAGAGATATCCTGCAAATATCCTCCAAAAACTAGATTTTTATTTTTTTTTTCATTCTTCTTTAAATTAAAGATATTATTCTTCCAATATACATTTAAATGTAATATGTGCAATGGTCAGCTTTATGCCATTTGTTTAAACTAGTTAATCTTAATTTCAAGGAAAAAAATAATTTCAAGGAAAAAAAATAATGTCCAAATTGCGGAAAGCGCATTTTAAAATAAATTATTATCGATATGTGGCTTTATATAATTATTTAAAATATGCTTAGTATCCACTCCATATAGTGCAAAAAAATATAGGAGCGTTTTTCCTCGTTTGAAATACTGAGCTGGGTATATATTAGCTGATACACAATAAATTATTTTATAATTTATTCCCGACGTTCATTTTTCCAACGGAAATGTTATGTTGCAATTATTTTTTGTGATAGCTCTAATAGTCTAATTTAAAAAGATTTTTTTTTTATTTCATTTAAAACAATACTTACTTGAAATCGTCTCATATCTCTCGGGTTTCCAGCATTTTTTAAGCAATTTTGATTACATTTTAGAAAGAATTTGAGGAAAAATCTGTAATGAAAAAATTAGAAATATTTAAATTACTTGAAATAATATTATCGTCATTTTGTTTGTACTAACTATATTGCAATCTGAATATTAAAAATAAATTTAAAATTTAGAAACAGGTTAATCGGTTAACGAAAAGTGAATACTTTTGTAATATTATAGGCTCTAGCTTTCGCTTTAGCCTGTGGTTCTAGCTTTCGCTATTTCAAAAAAGTGTCTTTACTCCTATACCAATAAGAGTTGCACTATTTCGAGGCTAACCCGTCATCAGTGGAGATGGATAACACTCTCCAGATAGTGCCAAAATTCTAACTTTTCGAGTCTTGAAAAGAGTAATATATATTGCTCTAACGAATACAAAAACGGAATGGTATTATTAGTATATATTGTAGTATAATAATAGAGAATATAGTAATTTTAAATTTAATGTAATTTCCAAAATATTGTTTACATACTCAATTATACCAAGTAATTAGAGTTGTAAAATAAATTACAAGTTATCTCCAAAAATAAAGAAAATATATTTTATTTAAGGACCCCGCCTCATAAATATTATTCTGAATATATAATTATAATATCTACTAATTGTTGTGTTTAACCTCTGCTATTGCTTTTTATTACATACTTGTTGACACTAATAAGTTATATTTACTTTAATCTAATTATGTAATATTTTAAACCACATAATTTACACCTCATTTAAACATAATAAAAAAAATTAAAGATCCTATATATTAATCTATTAATTATATATATACAACATACAAGACTATTTTAACGTAATATTTTTAAAATAATTATAAAATAAATTAAGCTACTTCTTTCAAACAAAAATTTAAACAAAAAATACTACGCTAGTATCATAATTCATATGAAAAGCTAAAGCCCGCAATCCTACAATATATACTTATAATATTAGCTTCAATGCCTACGTCTATTCAGATAGATAAATAAAATAAGAAAATGAACCCAATAAACTAAATTGACTTTTATGATGTTATTTTATTTTTATATATATTTCTTATTTTATATCTTAAACACGCGATACTATACATAGTAACAGTGGCGGCACGTGATACTTGAAAAGCTTGGGGCCCAAAATATTAAAACAAATATATCAAGTTAAGTTTGTTAATGTTACAATTAAATCAATACTGAACGAAGGAATTTTCAATTTTTTTCTATCTATCTTTAAAATGGCTAACTCATTTACAGTGCAAAAATATTTTTATTCGTAATAAAACACCTTTCAGACTCTATACGGTGCTATAGGCGTCATTAAAAATGTTTCCAGCAATTTCTTACACAATTATTAAAAATTGTCAACATACAACTTTGCTGATATGCCGGTCGTTGAAGTTTTTTTGAAATATTGACTATAATAATATATCAACATGACAATATATATCCTTAAAAAATTTAAAAAATAAATAAATTCCTGACTTTTTAATAAATTTTCTAAATCAATGGCTTCACGAATAGGAAAATCATAAAAATTGCTATTGGTAATATAGTTTTATCAAAAACTTGGATTAAATTTACCTTGATATCATATACAGTTCGAACCGCACGAGAATGAAAACTCCATCTTGTCTAAAAAATACATTCATAGGACCGATCGCACCTAGACCTTATTCTCAGCAAATAATAAAAACACTAATAGTAGCACACAATTTTTATATAGAAAAAACTGATGTAAAATACGGTCATAATAAATAATAAAGCAAAAATAAAATAATTATTAAGTAACTAATCAAATATATTATTTCTTGGTTTAAACAGGTGGGACAAGGCCCCATCGGGCCTATAGGTAGAGCCGCAGCTGCATATAGTAATACTATATAACTATAATATAATAGTAAATAAATTCTAATGACATTTTTACTATTATGTGAAAAGAAAATTATTGCATTGGTTTTTCATTTTGACGTTTTTTATTTTGTGTTTGGTAAGACTTAGAACTGTATATTATATAATGGCTACTTATTTATATAAATATATATATATACGTAAATATGCATAAGGTCACAATACCCAAAATTAAAGGTTCAAATGACTAAATTAGTAAACTGTATAATAATTGTAATATTGTCAAAACTTTGTTAATTTACTTGTGTTTTTAAATGGATGAAAATTTATTTATATATAAAGCATTCCGTGATTTTCGATATTACTTGTCCCAACATTTTCTCTGTACAACAAATATTTAACTATAACTTGGTTTTTCTCAAGATTTTTTATTTTTTTATTTATAATTTCAACAAATTTCATATCTGACACAAAAAAACAGATTCCTGTTGAAACACACAATAATATTTATATTAAACGGACGCTCATAAAATACGAGATTTTTTTTAATGGCGCTACAAAAATTTTCCCCGAAAAAAATGGGAAAATGTTTTACCGAAAAATTGTTGTTTCCGTTTATTGATTTATTTATTATATAACTAATATGTAAAAATATTGACAAAATTATTTGATTTTTTTTTGTCAAAAATATTTTAATATCATTTCGTAGAAATTCAAAAAGGACAATTTTTTTCCAAAAGATAATAAATTTTAAAATGTAGCAAATAAAATAAGACTAAAATAACAAATTAATGTGTCGCATTCATCCCTCTGTAATATAATACAAAATAAGATAAACAAATAATTTTTTGTGCTTCCCTTTTTCAGTTTTTTTTTTGTTCTGAACAACCACATATCGTAAAGATTATGTCACCATATGAGATCATAATTTGAACTGACACAACAAACCAATTATATTTCCTTTATTTTTCCTCTATATATAGTTAGATGTATCATAATAAATTTTTATATTTTCATTTAATTTGTGAGGAGAAAAATGTATACGTAGTAGTAATATAACATTTCAAAAGTAGCTGCGAAAACTACTAACTAGTTTATAAACATTATTATAGTCCCTGCTGTGATATATGTGTGTCTAAACTCTAAAGAAATATAATGTTTGTTGTTCATACCGTAAGTTACACTATATTTGCCCCGAGGGGAAACATCTGTCAATAATATTTTGTGTAAAAAAAATATACTTGTAACAAATCTCAACCACACATTGCACCCGCCTAATAAAAAAATGATGCAAAATAATAGTACATTTGTTTTTACATTATAAAATGCACTTATATAGTTTTACAATAGTCCTATATAAAGGAGCAAATCCTCATCAAATATAATATCAATGATGTAAAATTGAAAATTCATTTTATTCCAAATATATGTTTATGTTGATTACATTTTTAATAACTTAATAAAAACATTGCCCCTTTCAAATAATTAAATTATTTTTTGTTATAATTCGTATCGAATCAATTAGATAGAAGGTTCAGGTATCTATATATGTGTATTGTGTAATAATTGAAAAATTATTTTTCAATTTTTTACGATTGGAAGATGTTAGTGCAAATGGTAATTGATTTCGCAATTTTCTTTTATTTTGGAACGTTTCACGATAAGAGCTTTGCAATGGAACTTACTATATGGTCCCACTTAAGGTTTATGTAAACCAGCCCCAGCATCCACTGAGATGCTGCTTTTACTATATTTTAAAATTTGAAAACTGGCACAAACCAAAACATTCTATAATAGTTCACATTATTGAACAAAGTTGTTAACTAATACCCCAAATATAATCCCAGATTCAAAGACCAATAATAGCGTACCCTCTCCACAATTTGTCCAAATCTGTCTATTCGTAAAAAAACTTTCTTCATATTTTCTGTCATTTTTATAAAAAAAAATCGTACGAAAGCCTCTCTTCTTGTTTGACCTAGAGACTCCAAACGCAATCCCAAAGTATGAGACTATACTTAAAACTCACTAAAATTTTGTTAAATTCGCCTATTAGTAAAACACTTTTTATATATGCTCATATTTTACAGCAATTTTAGAACACAAAAATCTTATGTAAGCCCCCTGTCATTTTTGATCTAGAGAAGAGACTCCAAATGTAATCCCATGGAATGAATGGGACCACTAATAACTCATCCTTACCAAAATTTGTCCAAATCTATCCCCTTCATCTTTGACACAGAAGCTTCAAATTCAATTCCAAAATATGGTACAGCCAATAACTCACCCTTACCAAAATTTGCCCAAATTTGTCCCCTTCATCTTTGACACAGAAGCTTCAAAGTCAGTTCCAAAATATGGTACTGCCAATAACTCATCCTTACCAAAATTTGTCCAAATCTGTCTACTGGTAAATAACTTTTTATATATGCTCATATTTTTCGGGCATTTAAAAAAAAATCGTATGGGAGGTCCCCTTCATCTTTGACAAAGAGACTCCAACTACAATCCCAGAGTATGGGACCACTAATAACTCGTCCTCACCAAAAATTGGCCAAATCGCTCGACTGATGTAAACCTTTCTTGTGTCTGATATTTTGCTGACGGACGAACGGACGGACGGATTTTTTATTTTCTTGTTTTTTTTTTTGAATCAGGGCATCATAAAACGAAAAAAAAGTTATGATAAGAGCTACAACTTTAGTTCTAAGAGTTGTAGTCTATCGTTCTCGCATCAGTCTCTAGGAGGGGTTAAAGGATTTCTTACAAGGAACATTTTATTTGTCTGTCTGCCATCAGAAGGGGGAACGATAGACGTAAACCCTTCAAACTAAAATTGTAGCTCTTGTCAAGACCTTTCATTGGAATGCACACAACCCATATAAAAATGTATTTTAGATGCAAACGATAAGCCACTCCCATTTTGAAATAGGGGGTTACCCCTCATAAGTTTATTTACTTATTTTTCTCTTTGCTTCCAATCATTTATATTTTATTTTAATACAACCTTTTTCTTATGAAGAATGACATAATACACAAGTTAAGAAGAAGTTTATAAAAGATTGGAAGTAAATAAAACTTCGTCCAGCCTTCAATTTATTTAAATAATGTTTGTATACCTTTCAATAGTACTTTTCTGAACTTGAGCCTAACATTAAATATGTCTTTAAACTGGCGAGATCATGTAAAAGTAACTGTGTCCAAAGTATATGCAGGCCTACGTAGTTTGTGGCTTCTTGCTTCGGTTACATTTCTTAAAACTAGACGTAATTTAATTAAATCTCTAATAATCCCTATTTTAACCTATTGTGATGTTGTCTATTAATTGAACGTATTATCAAGTATATAGAAACATTAAGGGTCACAGGATACTTCCCTGTGGTACTCCTATCATATTGGATAAAGTTTTCCAATTTTACTTGCACAAAAAGCTAAATATCTTAAACAAATTTATCGTCATTTGTACAAACCAAAAATATAATGAGCAACGATGACGATATTATCCCCTTCAAAATTCATGTATGTACTATATACGCCTTGTAAATATATTTGTATTGTACATAAACATGAATCGGTTTCCTTGTTATTTTCTTTATATACACAATAATGTTTATAGACAAAAACATTTTCATCTGTTAGATTTTTCGGTATAAAACCTTGTATATATAAATAGCAGCATAGTTGTTTTTTGTACATCTTACTGCGAACAAACTTAATATATAAGAAAATTCAAGTGTTTCGTATATCTTAATATATAACATTCCTATAGTAAATATTATATTTGCTTTGCTTATGTATATATCACAATAAAAATATTCGGAAAATTCATCATTCCATCGAAAAAATGTCTCACCTCCCTTGAGTACACTCAATTTCAAAAATATTTAGTTTTGTTATATACGGAATCTATCTATACGTTAACATTCCTGGCGAGTTATATTTAAATATCTATATTTACAAACATAGAAGAAAAAATATTTAAAATTGATCTCAATATAGAAATATTGTTTTTTTTTCTATAAAATTTATTAATGTTTCTTGTTTGTAAAAATTTAATATCTAAAATTTGTTAGGTTATGTTATTTTGTATGTATACGCACAAACTTTTACCGCGAAGAAGAATTTTCAAATTTTCGACAACTCTTATAACTTTAAAAGTCTTTAATAACATTTTCAGTATAAATAAAAAAAATAAAAAAAACTTTTTATGTTCCACTGTTTTTAAATGCACTAAAAAGTAGAAAATAAGTTTTACTG
>JANSTW010109554.1:0-17519 GCA_027564275.1 Diadocidia ferruginosa | reverse complement strand
TGAAAACCATGGTATCAGATAGAAAAAAGGGTAAAATGGTCCCTATGCTCCCTCGCTTTGGAGTAAAGGACACGATGTTGATGATAACTTAGGTTCCTATTCTTTATTTTATATTAAAAAAAAAACATTTAAATTAATATTTTTATCAAAGTAACTTTTCTGATTTAAATCATTAAAAAAATAGTTTTTTTTTTCATTTGAACCTTGCGATAGAGGTGAGTTATTTTTCTCTTTCATTTCGAATTTCGAATTCATTACACAAAGTGTTTCTTTATAGTTTTCAATTCAAATTTACTAATTTAATATCCTTAAATTGTATCCTATAGATAATTTCTAAAATGACCAGAAGCATATTTTCCTATCGATATGATAAACAACGAAATAAAATGAATCGTTTGTGGAACGGTAAGTGCTTTAATTAAATTATATAATTGTTGTATTAATAATTATTAATTTTTCTATTACTTATGCCATAAATTAATAATTAAAACAAACAGACGATAATTATAATTTAATTAGTTTATAATTATAAAAAAATAAGTATTTTATAAACCCATATTCCTTCCGCATTTAGAGTATCCGCAGTATATTACAAAGTAACTTAGCAACTCATAGCAAGTTTAGAGCAGTAACGTGAGTGCTCCTTGTCTGTACTCTAAAGGGTTGTGACTTCGATACTCGGTCTGGCCGTTTTTTTTATTTTCATAACTTTTATATAGAATCTTGACTTTAGATATATAGTCAGTAACTAATTAAGTTTACGTAAATTAATTAATTAATTAATCTATAATTATATACTTTGTTTAAAAATAATTGTTATTGTGTACTGTACTTTTACATTGTATTTGTCCGATAAATAATGTGAATAATTAAGTCAGAGCTGTTATAATATTGAACAAAGTATTTTCAATATACAAGGTGAATATTTTTTGTGGCAAGTTTCGACCCCTTAACTATTATACTATTTATACTATTGTTATAGTATAAAAAATAACCTAGTTCAAGGAAAAAATTAAGAGAGAAAATATAAAAAGTTTTTGGAATTTAAAAAAACAAAATTTAGATTTAATAAATTGTCTAAATTTGAAACCAATTCAAATAAACGATAGGATATGGAATAACATTCAAAGAAAGACATAACACCGAAAAGCTTTACAAACTTAAACCCGCAAAAATCGATTTATTGTCTTTCTTAAACAACGATAGAATTCCAAATCCAAAAATGTTATACAAATTTATATATTTTGAATGCTATATGTCGATTTTAAAATAAGAAAAAATTAGAAATAAAGCTTGTTGAAGCTTTTGGGCGGTATGACTTCGGGTGTTATGTCATATCGCAGATAAAATTTTATAACTAAATAATTTTTCGTTCAAAAAATTTTCAGATGCATTTCGGTTATATCCACAACTATTTCCAAAAATATCCAAGGAAGAACCGGATATTAAATCCATTAAATTTCCTTTGAAAAATTATAACAATCCCGCACATACGATGATCGATTGTAAAAAAAATCGTGAGAAAAAAACGTTACGTTCAAATGAGTGGTAATTTAAAAAAAAATCTAAATTAATAAATAATAATAATTAATAATTAATAAATAATAACATATAATGAATTAATAACGCCCCAGGTATGACAGTGATCGTATTTCTATTGTAACACGACATAATTTAGAGGGACTTTTTGGTTTTAAAATAATGGAAAAACTGGGCGATATTGTTGAGGATGACGAGTCTGATATAATTGAGACTGATAAAGCCCCAATTAAAACTAAAACAGACGAAAATACAAAAGAATTGGAAATATTAGAGAAAGTTGGGATTGATAATAAATTGGGCGAAGTTTTGGAGGATGAATTTCATGGTTTTATTAATTTGATTCAAGAGAAGCCACATAATACAAAATGTAAACTGTGTCCTAGAGTTTTCGATTGTGAATTGATTTTGCAGACGCACATGAAAATTCATATTAGAGAAAAACCGTTTCAGTGTCCCGAGTTAACTTGTCTAAAACAATTTTCTGATCGGTACGTATAATTTAGCTTATAAGTTTAATTAAAATTTTATTATTTAATTTTATAAAATTAAAAAAAAAACATCCAAAGCGTATTTTTTTTAGAAGTAAATTAGTGAAAAAAAATACAGTACGTTACATCTTATATCTTAACATTGTATTGCTTTTCTTATACAGATCTAATTTGCGGGCACATCAACGAACAAAACAGCATCACAATTGGACATACAATTGTGCACAATGCACCAAGTCATTTAGTCAACAAAACTATTTAAATCGGCATGGTCTTCAGGCTTGTCGTAAATTCTTGGCTAATTTAAAAAAAAGTAAAAAATGACCTTAAATACTTTGTAAATTAATAAGTTTTTCCCTCAATAAATAAATATTTTTCGTTCTTAAAAATTGGAATTTATCTTTTTTTTATTTTATCGTGAAAGTTCTCAATGAAATTCACTGCAAATAAAAAATTTCATAGAAACTCCAATACATTATCGATTTCTTGGAATCAAATCATATTGATATTTGACTTTCATAATAAATACCTACAGACCTACTAATTCATCACAGTTTTGTATCCCTTAAATCGTCATAATTTCAATAAAATCACTTTCATTTCCAATTTCATATAATTCTCTAAATTTTGCTTGACTTGAAAATATTCCTTAATAACTTTTTCTGATTTTTTCTCAAACATTTTTTAATTGACCTAACTCGACAGCAAATCGATAGAGGCTTGCAAAACAATGATATTGCTATAGAAGGAAATTTTATTTGTTGATTTTATCATCCAATTCGGTCAATTTAATTTTAAAAAAAATCCTTTATAATTCTAAAATGTTTCTAATTTTTTCTCAATCATTTTTTAATTGACCCAACTCAATAGCAAATCGATAGAGGCTTGCAAAACAATGATATTGCTATAGAAGACAGTTTTATTTGTTGATTTTTTTCATCCAATTCGGTCAATTTAAATTTTTGAGAAAAATTCCTTTATAATTCTACGATTTTTCTCAAACATTTCTTAATTGACCTAAGTCGATAGCAAATCGATAGAGGCTTGCAAAATAATGATATTGCTATAGAAGGCAATTTTATTTGTTCATTTTTTCATCCAATTCCGCCAATTTAAATTTTTGAAAAAATTCTTTAATAATTCTACGATTTTTCCAATTTTTTTCTCAAACATTTTTTAATTAACCTAACTCGATAGCAAATCGATAGAGGCTTGCAAAACAATGATATTGCTATAGAAGGCAATTTTAATTGTTGATTTTTTTCATCCAATTCGGTCAATTTAAATTTTTGAAAAAATTCCTTTATAATTCTACGATTTTTCTAATTTTTTCTCAAACAATTTTTAATTGACCTAACTCGATAGCAAATCGATAGAAGCTTGCAAAACAATGATATTGCTAGAAGGCAATTTTATTTGTTGATTTTTTTCATGCAATTCGGTCAATTTAAATTTTTGAAAAAAATCCTTTATAACTCCATGTCTTTTCGAATTTTTTCTCAACCATTTTTAAGTTAAGTTTTTACATAAAACTAAAGTGATTTTGATGAAATTGTGAGACCTTTCTTATGGTTTTAAGATATGTCTCACAATTTCATTAAAATCACTTTAGTTTTTATGTAAAAACTTAAAAAAAAAATTCTCTTTGAATTTCATGAAGTATCAGAATTTCCCATAATTATTTTTTTTGAACTTGTATAAAATCCTAAAAATATCTCTCATATTTATAGAAGTCAGTTTTTATTTAGTTTTCATTAAAAAAACATAGGGACTTTAATTCTTTTTAATTTTCACTTAAAAATGACTTTAACTTTCATCTTATCTCACTTTAGCTTTTGTGACTTTGTGTAAAAACTTCCAGAATTTATTAAATTCTCTCTTGTTAATTTTCATACAGTATCAAGCGAATTTCTTTTCAATCTTAAGAAATTTCTTAAAAATCCAATATTTCTAAATAATTTTAAATTTCCATTAAAAATCTCAAAATGGTAACTAAACATATTTTACAAATATTTATCATTTTAATCCTATTCTTAGTCCACTTCACATATAAATTTATTAAACGCCTAAATTTTGCACACCTTATTGTAAAGATTATATTCCAATTCAGCAATGTTATCACTATCCGGAAACGTTCCGGCTATTCCGGATATGCAGATCTCATCCTCTTCAGACGTTGGAAACACCCTTGAGTAGAGTGTTTCGTCCGATAAAGGATTTCTCGTTGCCATGGCGTATTTTTTGCGGTTATCCTTATCTTACTACACTATAAACAACCACACACATTTAATAAGTCACTTAACAGTATTTTTCTATTCAAAATTATTTTATAAAGTCACTATATGCAATTTGTATTAGATTTCACATTAAATATTTCTAATTTTCTTCATAAAATAGAAGAAGTTGCAGTAGAAGCCCAACAAATATAAAATAATCCACAAGTCCGTTAATTTGTGTATTAATCCACAACGAATATATAGTCGTATGTTAAAAGCCACCGATCGAACAGCAATTAATTTAAAATTTTGGTAATCGCTTTGTATTTATATGGTCTAATTTATATTAAAATTATAATAAATTAATATTAATTAATTATATTATTATTATATTATATAGTTAATTGTGTCAGGGGAGCATTGTAAATTTTTAAAGTTTTGCGTATATAAGTCTATAGGTAGAAAGCCGAAATTGTAACGGCCATCGTTTAATTTCTGTGTTTAATATTTTAATTTACATATTACGGGCTATAGTGGTCAAGAACAGCGAATATTAAGACACAACAAATTATTATGTTACAATTATAAGTATGTTAACCATATCTCTATATAAAATGATCAAATCCCTCTCTTGATTGGGTGTTCCCATTCTCTGCCTTTGGTAGCCGATGCGTAGGGAGCTTAATCATTGCATTAATACAGCAGTCGATATTAACGATGTATTTACAGTATATAAGTACTTACCATATATTATTTACAAAAAATTTACTATAAAAGTAATAAAAATTATAGAATAAAGGGCAGTTTATACTAAGACTCTGAAGAGCTTGGACCAGAACTCAAAATTGTGTTTTATTGGCAAAGCCGAAACTTTCTGAAGAAAGTTTTAAGTTTAAAACATATTTCTATTACTATATGTTTGCCACCAGTATGTGGCATCAGGTGTTACTACAGGCGCTTCGAGAGCCCCAGCAATAAATCGTATATCAATGTCTGGTCCAGATCGATCTTACTGTGTTCAATGCTTTGATAACATTAATATTGCAACCTATTGATTGGCCATATATATTCTATAGCTCAACGAATTATATTAAATAATATATTATTTTTACGTATATGGATATGGAATCACAGCAACTAAAAGTATTGGTTATCCCGTCATTACCACATTTCGAAGTCGTCACATCTCATCAGTATCTATGATATATGTAACTTGCTCCAGAAACCCACAAATAGTGCTTTAGTTAATTCTCTTATATACTTATTCAGATGTATTTCTAATACACATGAATAATTAGATAAATTATATTGTTATATTTTTTTAAATTTTAATTTGCACATTTTTGTTACGAATACCGAATACAAATAATTTGTTTGTAGACAAAAATGAAATTAGTATATTCAATATAATGAGCCATGTACGCATATATCGTTTTAAAAATACGGTTCAATCATAAAATGGGAGGAGCTAGAGATGCATACGAATAATATTTTGTAGACAAAAATTAAATTAGTTTATTCAATATAATGGGTCCTGGGCGCACGCATATATCGTTTATTACTATTCGTTTAGCTAATTTACTTATATATGATTTTACTTTCGTATCTTTTTTGGCGTTTCCGGTACAGGATATTTCTTGAAGATTATAAATATTTAACATTTTTGTCCATGCATATCATTTTTTACTATTATAAAGGACTTTATAAATTTATATGTTTTATTTTATTAGGTCTAATAAAAAGAATTAAATAAATGGTCCGTACCTTAATTTTATTTATAACGAATTAAAATTAGTTTAATTTATATTTAAAACTTTGACAATGTATATTATATATAACTCTAATATGAGGTGAAGAGGTATTAGTGCATATAATAAATATATAATATAATATATATTAACTATATATTATATTTATAAATTTATATTAGTATACTTATAGAGTATATATAATTATTTTTTATTTCTATTAGAAAGTAGCTAGGTAGTCATATATGTATAATATACTTTATAACTATATCCCTATTTTAATTTATATACTCATATAATATAGAAACCGTTTTGTTTTATTTTATTAAAGGTTAATCTTTAAATTAAATGAAATAATTTAAACTTTATTTAAACTGACCCTCATTAAAATAAAGTAATTTTTCGATTGTGTTTACTATAAATTAATAAAGTAGACCTGCAATTATATAATATAATATGACGCTTATGAGACATTTTATATAATATAATATGATAGAATTTTGTATTATTAAATATTATAATACTAAACAACGAAAACCATACACATGTTAAATTAGTATATTCTATATTTTTTTAATTAAGAGTGCTCCCCAGCCCAGTAAAGCAAAGGTACGAAGGAACTCAAATAACTTCTAAACTTAATATGCCTGTAATTTTTGTGAAAGAGGTTCTGATTTGTGCCTGCAATATGTCTGTATTGTGCCTGGGCACATTCCTATGAAAATGGTTCTGATTTGTGCCTGTAATGTGCCTGAGCACATTTCTATGAAAATGGTTCTAATTTGTGCCTGCAATATGTCTGTATTGTGCCTGGGCACATTTTTGTGAAAGTGGTTCTGATTTGTGCCTGAGCACATTTCTTAGAAAATGGTTCTAATTTGTGGCTGTTATGTGCCTTGGCAGATTTGTAAGAAAATGGTTCTAATTTGTGCCTGTGATTTGTCCAGCCAAAATTGGTTCTGATTTGTACCTGCAATATGCCTGCGGGCACATTTGTAAGAAAATGGTTCTAATTTGTGCCTGTGATGTGTCCAGTCAAAATTGGTTATGATTTGTACCTGCAATATGCCTGTAATGTGCCTGCGGGCTGCGAGCACATTTCTATGAAAATGGTTCTGATTTGTGCCTGTGATGTGTTTACTAGTAATAACTGTGGACAAAATGTGCTTGGGCGTGTGCGACACATATGTCCCGTGTTTTTTTTTTCTAATTTGTGCACGTGATGCGGTTCTTGTGACTGTATACAGGCACATTGCAGAAACCAACGTGGGCAAAAATCGCAAAAATGTTTGACGGGATATTTTCTAATAATTCATCCGAATTATTTTTATTGAACATATAACTATATTTGATTTTGTTGTTGTATATGAAATTATATCCCAACAAATCGTTTTTATCAGTCTTATATAGTATTATTTTAATTCTAATTCAACATCCTCAGCACAAGATTTAATTGTTAATATAACTACTACTAGGGCCGTTTCTGGGTGCTAATTAACCGTCTTCGTGTCACACAAAATGCTTTTATTAATTTTGTTCGTGAATCCTATTGAATTTTCAGTTGATTACAATTGTAAAGCTAAATTAAATTAAAATTAGTTATAAAACTTGTTGTCATATATTATATCAAAGTTGGAGTGTTGTCAGCAACTCGCACTAATGAAATAATTTCTATTATCGTCTATAAAAACGTTCTCGATATTTTGGCAGTCTTAAACGATTTCTTATCAAATTCTGTTATTTTGATAATATCCAGAAAAATGTCGAGAAAAAAGAATGGGCTGAAAAAATATAAACAAAAATTCTAATATGTATTCAACATACAATATCGTAAATAAATAACATAGGTAACTATATACCTAATTTCATTTAACATAAAACATAAATCTTCAGTTTATAATGCTTTTTGTATTTTATTTAAAAACTATTGTTACTACAAATATCTAACGCGATACTAAAAATCGCTTAAAATCGAATGTTTTAAAAAACCCCAATAAATTATTTTATATTAGATTTTATTTTAGTTACAATCAACTGGATTCATTCACAATTATATAACTCAATGTACATAGAAAATTATATTATAATATTATTAACGATATAAATGATCAGCTTGAATATTTGATGCTATTTCCGATTCCCATTTATCACCGTTATTTAGTAGTTTTTCCTTATTGTACAATAGTTCCTCGTGTGTTTCGGTGGAAAATTCAAAATTGGGACCCTCAACAATTGCATCGACCGGGCATGCTTCCTGGAAAATATAAAAAAAAACAATTAAAATTCCTTAAAAAATATTTAGGGTGTAAAATATTTACTTGACAGAATCCACAGTAGATACATTTTGTCATATCAATATCGTATCTTGTTGTTCGTCGACTGCCATCGGCACGTTCCTCGGCCTCAATTGTAATAGCTTGAGCTGGACAAATGGCTTCGCACAATTTGCAGGCAATGCAACGTTCTTCACCACTTGGATAACGACGCAGAGCATGTTCGCCACGGAATCGTGGACTCAATGGTCCCTTTTCAAAGGGATAGTTTATTGTGGCTGGTTCTTTAAAGATGTGGGCCAACGTAACACCCATACCACGAACCAGTTCAGTCCAAAACATTGTTTGAACGGCACGATCCGTAATGTCTGCCATATCGTTGCTCAATTCTTTGTTATTAACATAAATGTAGCCGGGTGTTTCGACCTCTTTTTTCTCTGGTGCGGCGGATGCCCATCGCATCTGAGACACTGGACGAATTGCACGAGAGCCTGAAAAATTTCATTGTTTTTATAATGTTGATGACATAAGAGCTGTTGTTAACCCCAAAAATTGTATTTTGAACAAACAGTTTTGCAAAAAGAAAACAATTATTTTATTATACAAACTGCTTACCATTTCGGGCCAATGAAAATATTTTCATGGACATCATTTTCCCGTTCAATTGTTTCACAAGAAAATTAAAAACAATTTTCTTCAATCGCAATCGTGAAATTTTCCAAAAATAAAGAAAATTATTTCGATTATATTTTGACACTTGACGTCCAAATTAAAAGTTTTGGCGCCAATGTTGGTACTCTTCAGAAGAAAAAATATTTTACAGTGTAAGCCAGCGCCGTCTATTTTTATCAATTATCATTCTGGGCAAATTGTCTATTTTGATAAATTTTATTTTAATTATAAATTTAACATATTTCTATTATTTTACATCAGAAATTGTAATTATCTAATTATGTTTATTGTTGGAATAACTGGCGGAATTGCGACGGGCAAATCGACAGCCGCACAAGTGTTCAAAGATAATGGAATTCCAGTCGTTGATGCTGACCTAATTGCACGACAAGGTAATTGTGTTTTTTAATTAAATTCTTGCGGATATATTGGAGGAAGTTGGAGGCGTTGATGGATTACATAATTTCTAAATATATTATTAATTTGCGTATGAATTTTTGTAAACAATTTAGTACGGCGTATTTTTATTTAAAATAGATTTTTATGTGGCCGTCGCATTGTCCGCTCCTTGATTCTAGAAACACTATAGGGCGAGATAGGACAATAAGCATTTTGGAGAAAAATGGAAAAATATAAGCCCCAGAAAATAAATTGCTAAGAAAATGTATGGGAAAAAATATTCACCACAAAAATAATAAATAATGGGCACGTTGACTGGTACCTCTAGTTTACTGCAGCTGCTAACGATTTTTACTACCGGATTTAATACTTTGGAATATGGCCTTCAATTTGCACAAAATAATTTGCAATTAACATAAGAATATTTCTAATAATTACTTCCTAATCGTTAGCATACTTAAATTTCGATAAATATTGTTAAGCGAATCAATTTACATTTTGCCTGTGATAACAAATTTCCAACCTTTCTTAAATATTTTTACATAAAACAAATAATTAAATTTAAATAATTATCAATTTTTCCAGTCGTTGAAGTGGGCAAGCCAGCATGGAAGAAAATCCGAACAGAATTTGGCGATGAAGTTCTGAACAATGATAAAAGTATAAATCGTGAAGTTTTGGGCAAGCTAATATTCAATGATGTGGAGAAGCGTAAATTCCTCAATTCTGTCACACATCCCGATATTCATCGACAAATGTATTTCGAAATAATAAAACTGGTTTTTGCCGGTCATAATTTCTGTGTGGTTGATTTGCCGTTGTTGTTTGAAACCGGTGTAATGGTTCAATATATTCACAAAATTATAACAGTTACATGGTAAGAATACATAAAATAATTTGTTTCAATCTATTACCTGGTCAAATTTTAGTGAAGAAGACATTCAACTGACCCGTTTGATGGATCGCAATCATTTGTCAGAAGCCGATGCAAAGAAACGAATTGCCGCACAAATGTCGCTGGAGGAGAAGGCTAAAAATTCACATTTTGTCATTGAGAATTCGGGCAGCATTGCCGACACACAAGAACAAACATTGAAAATTCTAGAAGTATTATTAGAGAGTAATCATCATTGGCAAATTAGAGGTATAATTCTGGCAACGGCTGCAATATTCTTTTCCGGTCTGGCATGGCTGCTGGACTATAAATATAAAATATTTTCAAATTAATTTCGATATTTCGCGTATATTATTGTGATGTTTATAATTTATTATGTAAAATGTAATATGGTATATTTAAACGTTTTTATTGCGATGAGATGTGCCATAATTTGTGTTATAAATATTCATATAGACTCTTCACATGGTAGAGACAGACTAACACAAATATCCACTGCCATCATTCTCCAAACATTAACCCCAATTTAATTAATTATTATTATTAATTTGGAAATTTTAAAATTGAAAATATTTGTTAAAGTTAATATAACTATAAATGTAATACCGAAATTTTCCTGCAAAACGCGTACAATATAAAATATGATTTTTTGTAAACTTGTGATTGTATTCTTTTAGATGAAAAAAAAACTAATAAAATTAAAATACAAATTTTAAGTAGTCTTCGGAAGTAGTTTTAATAATCTTAAATATATCTTCTGTAAATATGTATAAAGTTCAATAGAGGTTATCAAAAATACGATTTTTCATGATCTGTTGCAAAAGAAGGCTCATCAAAATACTCATCCTACCAATATTTTTATAATCCGTCTGCTAAAGTAATTCTGTTTATGCAATCCCAGAGCATGGGTTCACTAATAACTCACCAAGTAACTCACACCAAAGTTTGAAATTGATCGACAATTATTATCAAAAAATTATAGTAGATTTTGTTCTTGGATTTTCGATCGTTTTTCAAAATTCGACGGTAAATTTGATTCAATCACCTCGGGCGGTATCCCCCTGCTGAGGGAAAAAAGTAATTTTTTTGAACCCCGCCCCTTTAATGTACTATTTTTGTCATCATTTGGCACCCACAAACAATTTTTATCGTCCCCCCCACCAACACATATATGAAAAAGACAGTTTTTTGCCCCTCCCACCTACACGGAATGTCGGATTGACCCAAATTTTTTAAATAATAGGTATTTGTAATACCTTTAATTTGATACCATACACTCTTTACCCCACTTAAAAATATAAATTTTTCTGAAATTTTGACCAAACTTTGACCCAAGAGTTCAAGTGGTTTTCGATGCCTGGGGTCCGTTAGGGCCTAATCAGTGGGTCCCTGGAAAAAGATTGTAAGTGCACTTACCATACTTTTGAGTTATTACCAGATTTGAATTCCCAGTATCAAACTACATATACTGAGTAAAATTCATTTTTATATTAGCCAAATTGACGAAATTATAACGATTTTACTAATAAAAAATGTATAGCGGCTTATGGAAAACAAAAACTTTAAATCGATTTTCTGTAAAATAAACTTTTGGACGTTACAATCTTTTTCCAGGGACCCACTGAAGTGTAGATTCTCACCCGATATAATTAAATATAAATCATTAAAAAAGAGAATTAAAAATATATTTTTTTAAACGTTATAATTATTCACCACAGCTCCTATACTTAACAACAAAATCTAGTACCTCTTTTCCTCGCACATATACATTTTGCACTTGCGGCAACACCAAAACTATAAGGGGCGCATCGCGCAAATTGCGCAAGTCCGAAAAATGCTCTAGCGAAAGTTTGATAACAAAAACATTTTGTTTATTTTTTATTTGTGTTTTTATCGCGTTTATTTTGAGTTTATTGCCATTTTAATTATTTATTTGATTTATTTAATTTCGCACGATTGCGAACAAGGTATTAGAAATTACAAGAACAATTCGGGTTATAGTGAAAATCGACTAAAACTTATCCATATGACAGATCACCTTCAAATTAATGTAATTTGTACAGAAATTGTTGTTGCATTGCAGCACACAGCCACCTCACACAGTGTAAGGAATGCGATCCGTGGATGGAATGTTGTGACATAAATATCTTGAGAGATTTTAATTAATTTTTTGTTAGTTTTAGTTAGAATTTAGAGGCGGAATATTTAGTGCGATAGAATGCATCATCATCGAAGACGTAAAAAACGGCCCAATTATGGAACGAGGAGCGTAGATGTGACTCGTGGAGCAAGTGGGTTTGGATTTACCATATCGGGTCAACAGCCTTGCATACTATCATGTATTGTGCCGAATTCTCCGGCCGACATGGCCGGACTGCGTGCTGGAGATTTTTTAATTTCTGTAAATAGTCTAAATGTATCGAAATTACCGCATGAGGCTGTGGTTCAGCTAATCGGCACTTCCGTGGGTACAATTCGAATGTCAATAGCTGAGAACTATTATTCGGACAGTTCGGATGAGGACAATTCAATGATGGCACAAAATCAACATCGAACTCGTCCGAAATTTCCACATCATAAAATGAAAATGAATAGAACGCTTCACAATCGCTTGTCGGATAAGAAGGACGATTGTCGAGATGATGTAACGGTGCAGGCGGCTTCGGCAACGGCCAGAAACGAGTTTGCCTCAACGAGTAGTGCAGCGATGCAAACCGCACACAATATAATTCATTCGCCAAATGCAAGCAATAAGAAGGATATTTACAATGTTAGTGCAATGGTACGAAAATTTGGTACAGCCGAAGGGACCGACGAGGAGCCAGTGGATCAAAACGGTGCTTGTGGCTATCAATTAAATGGGCAATTATTGGAATACAGGGCAATTGTTGGTTATTTGGGAACAATTGAAATGCCAAAACAAATTGCAACCAGCTCCAAGCTGCAGACCGTTCGTAGTTGTATTAGAAAAATTCGTCAAGAGAAACGTAACCCTACGATAGTGCTGATGACAATATTGCCAAATTGTCTGACACTTCGCAATTGTAAAAATGCTCTGTTGGCAAAATATCCAACGAATCGGCTCAGCTACGTGAGCAGTAGTTCGGAAAATGACAATCGATTCTTTGGTCTAGTAACATCGGCCATTTATGCGGACGGAATGATGTGTGAATCGGCCGATGTTTTGCCACAGCGTAACGACATCGTCATTTCGAATAGTTGTCACGTCTTTGTCATTGACACTAAACTGGCCGAACATTCTTCTCATCTAGATAAAGCGGACATTTTTAAAGTCAATTGTACAAAAGATCCAATATCAAATCTGTGCTTAGAATTTCCCAATAATTCGGAGTATGTTGTAAATTTAATAAGAAGCATGTACACGTTGAAGGCCGCCACCACTAAAGTGGATGTTTGTGTGCCGCGGCCATCGGTGGCACGTCATCTGAATATGGATCCGCCGGCCAGACGACTTAATCCCCGTGCAATTATCGACGACATTGACCACAATATGATGGCCAATTCTCCACAGCCAAGCAATCACAGTGAACTAACGACAACGTCCAGCAATTCCGATTCAGGCATTGGATTCCACAATGACTGCACAAATATTTCGGATAGAATTTTAGTCGTTGATTTTCCCATCCTTCAGCACAGACAAATCGCAAATATTCGTGGAAATTTACGTCCACCTACAGTTCGTCCAGCGGCCATATCGAACGATCATTCATTGGCCCACGATGAATCAATCAGAAATATACGAAGCAAACCAGATATTCCCGAAAATTGTCCGTCCCCACTGCACTTGAAGTCTAAGTCAATGGATTTAATCACTCAAATCGCCACAAACGATTCAAGATTGGCCGTACGAGCCATGCCCGATCGATCGCCCCGAAAATCTCTCGATAATGAGCGATATGAAAGCATTTTTAGTCAAAGTCCATTTCGGCCGGGAAGCACATTCGATGAATTGGGCAATTTAGTCCAAGAAAGACCCGTCGACGTTCCTAACAATGTAGAATTTGAAAATTTGTCAAACAGAAAATATCGTTCGGACAATTTGCGAAACAGTCAATTGGCTGCTCGATCTTGTGATGATATGATGTTGACATTTAAAAAAGAATCCCTTAAACGACAACGTAAAACCAAGATACAAATGTCAATTGATGATATATCGTTGTTGGGCGAAGCACCAAAACCTCCTCGTTCCCCGCCGCGAAAAACGGACGAACACATCTTCTTGCCACCCAGACCGGTTAGGAAAACCAAAAAACCATCCACTTATAAACACAAGTCTTCCCGTTCTGTCACTGATGAACAAAAACTGACAAATCTAACTGATGATATATTGATGTCGTACAAGTTAAGTCCAAAGGTGTACGGTGTTATTAGTCCGACAATTTCGGATGCACCAAAATCATCAAGTGTCGAAGATCTTAGTGCCGCGAATAATTGTGAGACGGGGTTAAAGTGTGATTCAGTGTGGGGTAGTTTGCAAGAGCTACGAAGTTGCGGCGATTTGGGCCTCCAGCGACCACTGAACTCATTTGTGGATGGAACATACAGTGAACCGGATTTATTGGTGAGTTTTCTTTGTAATTTTTTACAATATAAGAATATTTAGAGGGGTAACCATCCGAGGTAAGTCTTAGGACAGCCCATTGGTAGTCTTTTGGAATTCTTGGCAGTCTCTTAGAAGTCCTAAAATCCTTTATGGAAACTTTAGAAACCCTTGGAATTCTTGGAAGTCTTTTTTGAAAGTCTTGGAAGTCTTTGAATTCTTTGCGAAGTCTTGGAAATCCTTTTTGGAAGTATTGAAAGTCATTTTTAGTAGTCTTGAAAGTCTTTTTTGAAAGTCTTGGAAATCTTTGAAGTCTTTTATAGAAGACTTGCAAGCGAGCTGGGAAGTCTTGGAAGTCTTTTTTAGAAGCCTTGAAAGTCCTGGAAATCTTTGAAGTCTTTTATGAAAGTCTTGGAAGTTTTTGAAGTATTTTGTTAGAAGACTTGGAAGTCTTTTGGAAATTTTGGGAGTTTTTTAAGAAATTTTTGGAAGTCTCGGTAGTTTTTGAATGTGCTTGAAAATTTGTTCATAGCGAGGTTCATAGTTTTTTTCTGAAATTATTATATACCTAATTCTCCTTATTTTAAATAATTGTCCTGAAATGAAGTCCAAATGGTTAGGATTTCCGACAAAGTGGTTACCTCTCAACAGCAAAATTAATATTTTTTTTAACCAATTCAACTAAATTTAATAAAAGTTCATGGTCATCGACCAAAAAATAACAAACAAACTTATAATTTAAATTATCATTTTCAATTGATTTCAATATTTTAATCAAATTTTATGATTATAAGTTCATATTGATGATGTTGAAGACAATATTTTGAATTATGTGTGGGTTTCAAACATTTGTTTTACACAGCCTGGAATAATAAAAGATCTTGATATATAAAAATATTAATTTGATTTAATTTAAAAAGTTAATTGTTTCATATATTGATTTAAATTAGATGAATTAGTAGAAACGGATGATGAAACATTGCATCTTGCTCGGCATCTTGGGTATACGCCGAAAAATTACCATGTACAAAGAGTAGCAATATTATTCTCAAACTAATAGGAAATGACTGTCAAATTTGTCTTAAATAAAAAAAACACTTAAAAATTTAGAATATATTTCCTTGTACCATACATTGAATAGTACTGGAATTAAATGATAGAAGATCCATTAAATTTTACAATAAAGCTAAGTCTTTGCTTCTGTATTCTGTTCCCAATTACAATTAAAACAGTAGCACATCACTTCATACATAAAGCCACATAATATTGCATATCATCAGAGGAATAATTGTTGTTTTTTTGTTCTTATTAAAAGTATGTTTCATTCATAAATTATTTAGATTTGTACATCACTTGTATTGTTGTATATAGTACGATGCACTAACACATTTGTATGCTTTTTAAAAATATTAGGGTAAAACCTACTGATATTGCAATTTAAAAAAAATGATTTGAATGAATAACGTAACATGATTTCTGTGATTTTCGAAATAATTACCCTGTTTTCCGAATTAAATTTCTTCGAAATTATTTCGGATATCTGAAAAAAACGGAAATAATATCTAATTACCGAAATGATTTCTTATTTAAACATTTTTTCGAAATGATTTCTATAATTGTCAAAATGCTTTCCGAATTGAATTATAATTTCTGATTTCCGAAAAGGTTGCTGATTTTCGAATTAATTTCTCTCCTGATTTAAAAATGTTTTCCAATGATTCTTCTTCAAAAATATCTGTAAGTATTTTCGTTTTCTTTCGGTAAAAAATATAAATAATATAAAATGTCTAAAATGTCTTAAAAATCCTTTAAATCCATCGAAATTCCTTACTATCTCTTTAAATTACTTAAAATGTTTCATAATTTCTTAAATTTCGAGAAATTGTTTAGCATTTGTAGAAATAACCTAAAATGACTTCCAAAAATTACAGATTATAATAGTTCATAGAAGTTAAAAAAAAAATATGACTAATCTGATTTCTATATGATTTCCATATGACTTCCATATATTACTTCTATATTATTTTCATAAGCTTTCCACATGACTTTTATTTGACTTTCACATGATTTCCTTATGACTTCCAAATGAATTCCGTACGACTTCCAAATAATTTCCGTATGACTTCCATATTACTTCAATATGACTTCCATATGACTGCCATATGACTTCGACATGCCTTCCATATTTCGTCTATACGACTTCCATATTATTTTTATAAGCCTTCCAAATGAATTCCATAAGATTTCCATATGAATTCCATATGACTGCCATTGACTTTGATATGATTTCCATAAGATTTCCAAATAATTTCCGTATGACTTCCATATTACTTCAATATGACTTTCATATGACGACCATATGACTTCGACATGCCTTCCATATTACTTCCATACGTCTTCCAAATTATTTTCATAAGCCTTCCATATGACTTCCATTCGTTTTCCATATGACTTTCATATGATTTCCATATGAATTCCATATGATATCCACATGACTTCCATTGACATTCATATGATTTCCATATGAATTCCATATGACTTCCAAATCATTTGCGTATGACTTCCATATTACTTCAATATGACTTCCATTGGTTGGTTGGTTGGTTACAGTGGCAGGTCCAGCGAGACGAGCTAGACCACAATTAGCAAAAAAAAATGCCGTTTTGATACCACGTGAACGAGAACCTTGTAAAAACCAAAAGAGAATATATGAAGTTATATCCAC